>CAUYQV010017687.1:0-17929 GCA_963574575.1 Galagoides demidoff
TTTTTTTTTGAGATGGAGCCTCAAGCTATCCCCCTGGGTAGAGTGCCATGGCAACACAGCTCATAGCAACCTCCAACTCCTGGGCTCAAGCGAGTCTCCTGCCTCCGCCTCCCAAGTAGCTGGGACCACAGGCGCCCGCCACAACACCCGGCCATTTTTTGGTTGCAGCCATCGTTGTTTGGCAGGCCTGGGCTGGGGATTCGAACCTGCCACCTTAGGTGTACGTGGCTGACGCCTTAGCCAATTGAGCCACAGGCGCCAAGCCTGGAGTAAAGTTCTTAAGGATCTTACCTCATCTTTTTATCAATAGAACCTAGCAGAAAACCTGTCCTTATAAGTATCCACTCAGTTTAGCAAATATTCGATGAAAAATATTGAAAGATGGAATTGGCTCGGTGCCTGTGGCTCAATCGGCTAAGGCACCAGCCACGTACACCTAAGGTGGCGGGTTCGAATCCCCAGCCCGGGCCCGCCAAACAACAATGATGGCTACAACCAAAAACTGGCCAGGCATTGTGGCGGGCGCCTGTGGTCCCAGCTACTTGGGAGGTGGAGGCAGGAGACTCGCTTGAGCCCAGGAGTTGAAGATTGCTATGAGCTGTGATGCCATGGCACTCTACCCAGGGGGATAGTGGTTGTGGGGGATTTCTCTTTTCTTCTTTGGAATTTTATATGATCTATTATTTCTTTTATAATCAGAAAAAATACTTTGAAAAATCACTCTAAGCTGGACATGGTAGCTGATCCCTATAATCCTAGCACTCTGCAGGGGCTGAGGTAGGAGGATCCCTTGACTTCAAGCTTTGGAGACCAGCCTGAGCAAGAATGAGACCCTGAGACAAGTCTCTACTAAAAACAGAAAAATTATCTGGGTGTTGTGGTGGGTGCCTATAATCCCAGCTACTCAGGAGGCTGAGGCAGGAGGATCACTCGAACCCCAGAATTTCAGGTTGCTATGAGCTAGGCTTATGCCATGATACTCTAGCCTGGGCAACAGAGTGAGATTCTGTTTTGGAAAAAACAGAAAGAAAGAAAATGACTGTTTCTTCATCTGTAAGAAATAAATCTTTTATATTTACATTCTACTTTGTTTAGTTATTGGCAAAATGCCTGGTTTTTTAAAAGGTACTTAATTAACATATATATCCTTTTTTTTTTTTTTCCTGAGACAGTGTCTCACTATGTCACCTTTGGTCAAGTGCTGTGGTGTTACAGCTCACAGCAACCTCAACTTGGGCTTAAGTGATTCTCTTGCCTCAGCCTCCCAAGTAGCTGGATCAACAGGCACTGCCACAATGCCGAGATATTTTGTTGTTGTTGTTGTCCTTGTCATAGTCATTTAATAGGCCCAGGCTAGGATCGAACCCACCAGCCCCAATTTATGTGGCCAGCACCCTAACCACTGAGCTATGGGCGCCGAGCCATATACGTCTTTATGAGTTTGGTCTATGGTCCATGCATTTTGAGGGTGGATATAACATGTCAATAAGGGGAGCAATAAATATTGTATTTTCTTGTTTAAGGGACCAAAGTAAATATGTGTGTGTAAAAATAGCACAAATTTTAAAACTTGGTTTATAAGACTAAATAATTAGTAAATCTGCAGCTGATGAGGGATTACTCCAGGTCTTTTCTTGGTTGATTCTTTTTCTTTTGTTTTTGGAAGTCTTACTCTGTTGCCTCAGCTAGAGTGCAGTGGCATTGCCACAGCTCACTGCACCCTCAAACTCCTAGGCTCAAGTGATTCTTTTGCCTCAGCCTTCCAAGTAGCTGGTACTACAGACACATAACACTGGGCCTGGCTAATTTTTCTATATTTTTGTGGAGCCTGGTCTCTAACTCTGGGCCTCAAGTGATCTCCTACCTCAGCCTCCCAGAGTACTAGGATTATAGGTGTGAGCCAAGACCTTTTTTAATTTATGCCTTTTTATTGATTTTTTTCCCAATGTTGGGATTTTTATTATACATGCTATTTTATAACCTGTTTTTTCCTATATCTTAAACTATTCTTTTTAAAATGTGGTTTTTAATAAGGGGCACAGTGATCCATTACATCTCATTGTCTTAATTTATTTGATTAATTCCCAGTTGTTAAACATGCAGGTTATTTCTTAATTTTTGATATTACAAACATGCTTGTACATAATAAATCTTTGTGTTCATCGCTGGATTATTTTTTAGGTTTTCCTGAAAGTAGAATTTATAGCCAAATTTCTAGCCTTTTAAAGACTTTTGGTAGGTATTGCCAAAAAATTTTCTGTGAATTTGGCTAATTTAAGTGGAAAACTGGTGCTTCTCTATTATATACCTGGAGGCCCATTTATTGAAAATCTTTTTTTTGAGACAGAGCCTCAAGCTGTCCCCCTGGGTAGAGTGCCGTGGCATCACAGCTCACAGCAACCTCCAACTCCTGGGCTCAAGCAGTTCTCCTGCCTCCACCTCCCAGGTAGCTCAGACCACAGGTGCCTGCCACAATGCCTGGCTATTTTTTCGTTGCAGCCGTCATTGTTGTTTGGCCGGCCTGGGCTGGATTCGAACTTGCCCCCTTAGGTATATGTGGCTGGCGCCTTAGCCGTGTGAGCCACAGGTGCCGAGCCTCTTGAAAATCTTATTAATATTAATTGAAGCTGATGCTAGTAAACTGGATGATTATGTATGTATTTAGCTTCTCTTTTGTTTATGCTTTCTTGGCTTTCTACTATGAATTATATAATAATAACATTCTTTGGTATTGCTTTTTATAGAAAACGTGTCTCAACTCAGCCAGAGGGAACAAAATAAAGATTATCAAGAGATTAACAAAACATCTTCATCACTTGAGGAACCCTCAGGCAAGTAGTACAGCAGACTCCCTTACTGCTCTGTACACAGGTGGCTGACTGGTTTCAGAGAGGAGGGGTTGGCAGCTGACCAGAAGGCAGCATAAAGAATGGCCTTATAGATGTTGGGTAGATGCTACTGCCAAGCCCCTAAACAAAATTGGAAAATGTATAAAAGGTTTGTGTTTGGTGCCATCACATTTGCCTTTCTTGTATTCTTCTACCTCCTAAAGGTCCTTCCCCCTGCCCTATAAGGCATGAAGCCTTGATTCTTCCCTCTGGCTGTTCAGAGTCCTCTGCAATTTTACATCTCCCAGAGTCGAGTATGTGATATCATGGGAGTGATTCCAAAACTATGAAAAGAAATTGGTAGAAAGGTTGGCCTAGTAAAAGAACTGCTTATCTCTGGTTTTACTTGTAATGGTTAAACTGTAGACTAGAAAATCAGGCTCACTTTCCTTTACTTTTTCATATGGTATGGTTATATTCAAATTTATAGAATAGCCTTAGGATTCATAAACTAGAGTTATAAGTGAAGGAAGAATTCTATCTTCTTGATACAGTTTTTACAGTAGTAAATGAATTTTTGAGAATTGGAGGATTGTCCTGGATATCTTTTCTTCAGTAATTATAATGTAGTCATAGGAGGAATTGCCTTTCTGTTTTACTTATACTGAAAACAACTGTTGCCACTTTCTTTCTTTCTCATATAGCATCAAAGAATGAATATGAGGGAAGCAGAGATGAATTGAAGAAAAAGAAATTTTCTGGTCCAAGCAAAGTAAGTATTTTACTTCTCTAGGGTTAAAAATGAACCCCTTTATCACAGACTACATCCAGAAGCGTCTTTCTTTGGAGATTAACTTAACAGAGTTCTCAGTAGCCTTATCTCCTACTCTCAAGAAATCCAGGTTCTCTTTTATTTTTATTTATTTATTTATTTATTTATTTTTTGAGACAGAGTCTCTCTTACTCACCCTCTGTAGAAGTGCGGTGCTGTCATAGCTCACAGCAACCTCAAATTCTTGGGCTTAAGTAATCCTCTTGCCTTAGCTTCCCAAGTAGCTGGACTACAGATGCTTACCACAACATCTGGCTGGTTTTAGAGATGGGGTCTTGTTCCTGCTCAGGCAGATCTCAAACTCCTGAGCTAAAGCAGTCTACCTGCTTCAGCCTCCCAGGGTGCTAGGTCTTTTAGTTTTGAATTCTCTAATGTCTTCATTCACGCTGTTCCCTATAACCACTTACATACAAGTTACCGCTTTAATTAGTTGATTAATCTTTCTTTTGCCATATAAAGACATTTGAGTAACATATTTTTACTTTCCTTCTTTTGTTACACAAAAAGTAGAATGTAATATATTGTTTGTCTTAATTTGTTTAGCCTATTGTGGAAATCATCCTATTGAGTATATTGAGAGCGTCCTATTAGATGGATCTGTATATTTAGCCAGTTCCCCATAGATGGATACTTTGATTCTTTTTAGTTTTGTACTACAACAGGGCTACAATGAATAATCTTGTATATACACAATTTTACGTGGATGTGTGTGGTAAGCTCTCAGAAATTGGATTGCTAGGTTGTGTCAGGAGGTTCCCAAGACCATGGTTAGGTTAGGTGTTTCACAAGAGAACTCACAGGACTCAGCATATGGTTATACTTGCAACTGTGATTTCCTGCAGTGGAAGAATACTGGTCAAAATCAGCGAAGGGAAAAGGTACCTTGAGCGAAATATGTAGGAAACCAGGCACTAGCTTCCAAGGGTCCTCGTTCAGTAGTTATACAGGATATGCTTACTTTTCCTAGCCATGAGTTGTGACAACATGTGTGAAAGCTCTTTGGAGACTCCATGACCAGGATTTTTACTGGGGACTGATCACATAGGCATTCCTTGCCTATCATGTATCTTAATTCCAGATTTTCAGAAAGAAAGCCGGTATTCAGCATAAACCACATTGTTTGTATAGTTGAGGCACAGTGAGCCACACTTATCAGTTAGGGTAGTAGTAACCCTCCCCAAATCCAAGTTCCCAGGAGCCAGATGAGGGCCGACCTTCCAGACTATCAAAGGAGAGTAGTCAGGCTTGCTTTGCTAACTCTTTTCTGCAAGTTGTTCAAAAGGCAAATGCTACATTTCCCTCTCTATAGGTTATATCATTTAACACTCATACTTGCAGTATAATAGCTACCGTTCTTAAAGGACTTCCCTTTCATTGGCTGAAAACCAGCTTGTTGTGGCTTTGTGGAAAAAAAAAAGTCAAGGTTCAGAGAGAGAATGATCTCCTACATAGATGACTTATGTTGAGATCATCAGTAGAAACTGCTCTCTCTTGGCTTTGATTGCTGGCAGGCATAGGGATAGTAATTCTTTTTTTTTTTTTTTGAAGACACAGTCTCAAGCTGTTGCCCTGCGTAGAATGCTGTGTTGTCACTGCTCACGGCAACCTCAAACTCTTGGGCTTAAGCAATCCTCTTGGCTCAGCCTTCCAAGTAGCTGGGACTACAGGCACCTGCCACAATGCCTGGCTATTTTTTGGTTATAGTTGTCATTGTTGTTTGGCGGGTCTGGGCTGTATTTGAACCAGTCAGCTCTGGTATATGTGGCTGACGCCTTAGCCACTTGAGGTACAAGTGCCAAGCTGTGACAGTAATTCTTTTTTTTTTTCTTTTATTGTTCGGGATTCATTGAGGGTACAGGAAACCAGGTTACACTGATTGCATTTGTTAGGTAAAGTCCCTCTTACAATCATGTCTTGCCCCCAAAAGGTGTGGCACATGCCAAGACCCCACCCCTCTCCCTCCTTCTCTCTCTGCTCTTCCTTCCCTCCTTCTTTCCCTCCTCCTTTCTCTCTCTCCCCCACCATGTCATTAATTGTCATTAATGGGACAGTAATTCTTTTTTTTTTTTTTTTTTTTTTGAGACAGAGCCTCAAGCTGTCCCCCTGGGTAGAGTGCTGTGGCATCAAAGCTCACAGCAACCTCCAACTCCTGGGCTGAAGTGGGTCTCTTTCCTCTGCCTCCCAAGTAGCTGGGACCACAGGTGCCTGCTGCAACGCCAGGCTATTTTTTGGTTGCAGCCATCATTGTTGTTTGGCAGCCCGGGCTGGATTCGAACCCACCACCTTAGGTTTATGTGGCTGGCGCCTTAGCCACTTGAGCCACAGGCGCTGAGCCGGGACAGTAATTCTTATAGTTAAAATTCTTATGAAGGAAATAGTCCATTTTTGCTACAATTTTTGCACACTTATAAGTACCGACTACTTAAGAGGCTAAGACAGGAGAATTGCTTGAGCCTAGGAGTTTGAGATTAGTGAGCTGTGATTGTGCCATTGCACTCCAGCCTGGGTGACAGAGCTGGATCCTATCAATAAAAAACAACAAAAAACTCCATTAAAAAAATATGAAATAACCCATTTTTTTCTTTGCAGTTTCCAGCCACACTTTCTTCCAAATATCCTGATGATGACCCAGACTACTGTGTATGGGTCCCACCTGAAGGTAAATTGTTTTTATTTTTATTTTTCTCTAGGATTATTTATTTATATTTTTGAATAGGTAATATATATTTAAGGTTTAAAACAAGAAAATTACAAGAGTATATATTGAAAAGTCTCCCTTTTAGTGGAACAGGTAGCTCTAAAGAGATATATCAACCAAATATAATTTGTATACCCTGTTTAGCCTCTAATTCAAATAAGCAACTATTAAAAAAAATCATTAGTGGATGGTGCCTGTGGCTCAAAGGAGTATAGCGCTGGCTCCATATGCCAGAGGTGTTGGGTTCAAGCCGAGCCCCGGCCAAAAACTGCTAAAAAAAAAAAAATCATTAGCCAGTCAGATTAATTTTGAACACTACCTAGATAGTTGATGGTGCTAAGAAATTATTGTTAATTTAAAAAAATATGAATGATGCTGAGTTATATTTTTTGGAAAAAATCCTTGTCTCCTGGAATACATACAAAAGTGTTCACATATAGAATGATATCAGGGATTTATCTTAAAATAATCCAGTGGGGGAAGATGAGGAAAGATAGGGGAAGGGTAACAATAGATAAAACAGGATTGGCCACATATTGATAATTATTAAAGCTGAGTTATGGCTACATGGCATTCATTATATTTTTCTATTTACTTTTACATGTGTTTTAAATTTTCTTTTCTTTTTTTTTTTAAATTTTGAGACAGAGTGTCACCCAGGCTAGAGAGATATGGCATCAGCCTCGCTCACAGCAACCTCAAACTCCTGGGTTCAAGTGATCCTCCTGCCTCAGCCTCGTGAGTAGCTGTCACTACAGGTGCCCACAATGCCAGGCTAATTTTTTCTATTTTTAGTAGAGATGGGGGCTTGCTCTTTCTCAGATAGGTGTCAAACTACTAAGCTCAAGGAATCCTCCTACCTTGGCCGCCCAGAGTGCTACAATTATAGTCATGAGCCAGTGCTCCTGGTCTAAATTTTATTAAAAGAAAGAAAAAAAAATTCTCGCTGTCCCTTAACTACTCTTATTTTTTTTTCCCCTCAGAAAACAACCAGATACACTGGGCTCAATGGCTCATACCTCTAATCCTATCACTCTGGGGGGCCAAGTAGCTTACGAGTTTGAGATCAGCCTGAGCAAGAGTGAGACTGTATCTCTACTAAAATAGAAAAATTAGCTAAGTATTGTGGTAGGCACTTAAGAGTCCCTGCTCGGGAGGCTGAGGCATGAGGATCACTTAAGCCCAAGAGTTTAAGGTTGCTGTGAGCTATGATGATGCCATGACACTCAACCCTTAGGCGACAAAGTGAGACTCTGTCTCAAAGACAAATGAACAGATATTATCAATTTCTTATCAATCCTTATATATGTGTGTGTGTGTGTATATATATATATAAAAAGTTTAATATAGTAAATTACACATGAACTTTATGTCCACCCTATATATATATTTTATAAAATACATATTTCATTACTTTTTTAATACCAGTGGAAACAGCAATACATGGAGATTCTTTCATAGCTATTTGTAGATTTCTTGTGTTTTTTTTTTTTTTTTGCATCATTCTTTAATTTTATAGTATGGTTGTACTTATTTAAACAGTTCCCTCAAGGGTATTTGCTGTGTTTCCAGTTTTTTCTCATTGCAAACAACTCTGCAATAAGTACCTCTTGTGTGTAATTTTATAATATATATATAAGTATAGAGATGCATCTGTAGGAAAAATTTGTAAAAGTTAACTGCTATATCAAAGTTATGAACATTTTTAATGTATTATAAGTTGCATTTTATAGCGATTATACTAGTTTTGTGCTGATTACACATCCCAGTAAGGCTTATTTCTCGGTGTGCACATCACAGCTTGCTTTTTCTATGGATGGAGTTTCCAATATACTAGTATTTAATAGAAACTTAATTACTAGAAATGTTTTCTTTTTGTATGCTAATAATTGTTGGGGTAGAAGTGAAAAAAGAACTGTATTTTGGAATTGTAAATAAAAAAATTTCTGTCATGGAAGAAAGCTCTTTATCTGTTTTCTTTTTGGCCTACTGATGTCTAGATCTCTTGTCCCTCTTGACATTGGAAGAGTAAATGCATTTCTTTCTTTTTTTATGATCTGATCTAGGGCAAAGTGGAGATGGCAGAACCCACCTTAATGACAAGTATGGCTATTGATTGCTTCAAAATCCCAAAGGAAGACCTTGTGGACCATGCGACATGATATTTGGGATAATATATCAGAATGGCCAGAGAAATTCAGATGATTATTGTAAATGTACTGACTGCCTTTTCACTTGTACTTCCTAAATCTCTCTGCCCATCTGATTCTTCTGAATTTGATATTTATATTTAAAAGTATTTGTGTATGTATATAAAAAGAGAACCATATATTTTGAGAATGAGTAAAGTGAGAAACATGAGTCCATAAAAGTGAGAAGACAAAGATGTTTCCAATGTTGATGAAAAGTCACAGCCTCTTTCAATAAGACATACTGCTTTTCCTGAGCAATCAGGCGCTTTTGGTGGTTAGGCTGTAGGAGTCACTGAGTTAGCCTTGTCAGATAACTGTTGAAATATGGGGTTATGCTATCAGTGTGCCTTTGGGTGTCCCTGTCATTCTTGGAACTAAAAGTAGATTCCTACTGCCTCCAACTATAATCATCCTGCCAGGTGTGAGAACAGACCCTGACTAATCGGGGTATAATTAACCATTGTACCACCTCATGGACTCAGCCATCAGTCCTGATAAAAACTGAGCCAGATGAATGTCCACAACTTGACCAGTCAAATTTCTCTTGTGGAAGGATACAAATAAGGTTGTGGAATGAAAAGCTGGATTTGTTTTGCCCACTATGGGGCCTCATCTCTATGGAGAGGGGAATAAAAGTTCCTTCCTCTCTGGAAACAGGAAGAAATGCTAAAAGATGCTTCATTCTCTCCCGTTACCCTCCCCATCACATTTCAATAGAGTGGAAAGCCTGAGGTGGAGAGCATTTGGGTTAGACTAAAGAAGACTAATCAGCAGGCAGGAGGAATGCTATGTCCCAGCTAGAGAGTGGATGGGGTGGACGTGTTCCTAAAATGGATTACACATATGCACAGAGGTAGGCAGGAAGCAGTAATGAGCAACTTCAGTTATCCTGACAGATGTGGGAAGTCTGGTCTGCTAAAAGTGATAAATCCTTCATCTCTCAAAAAGGAATGTTGATGTTATGAGGCTCTATAATCATGGATTTCATTTAGACCAACAGGGAAGAACTGGCTGATGATATAAAAAGTGACAGGAATTTGGATGCAGAGTGACCATGCCATCTTGGATTAAAACAGTGGAGAGGCTCGGTGCCTGTGGCTCAAGCGGCTAAGGTGCCAGCCACATACACCTGAGCTGGCAGGTTCAAATCCAGCCCGGGCCTGCCAAACAACAATGACGGCTGCAACCAAAAAATAGCCGGCGTTGTGGTGGGCGCCTGTGGTCCCAGCTACTTGGGAGGCGGAGGCAGGAGACTCGCTTGAGCCCAGTAGTTGGAGGTTGCTGTGAGCTGTGAGCACTCTGCCCAGGGCGACAGCTTGAGGCTCTATCTCAAAAAAAAAAACAGCGCAGAAAGGTCTGAGTCAGATCATTTGGGCTGCAGAAATGAAACTGGTACAGGGGTCAGGAACCTGTGGCCTTCTTTTTTTTTTTTTTTTTGCTGGAGCAGAGTTTGAATCCGCCACCTCCAGTATATGGGGTCAGCCTATGTGACCTTCTATTTTAACAAAATCTTTCTATTTTTATTAATACATTTTTGTCTTTTTTTTTTTTTTTTTGAGACAGAGCCTCACTCTGTTGCACTGGGAAGACTGGAGTAGTGTCATTGTAGTTCACAACAACCTCAAACTCCTGGGTTTAATCAATCCTTCTGCCTCAGTTTCTTGAGTAGCTGGGATTACAGGTATCTGTCACCATGCCCAGCTAATTTTTCTATTTTTAGTAGAGATAGGATCTCGTTCTTGCTCAGGCTAGTCTCAAACTCTGAGTTCAAGTGATCCTCCTCAGCCTCCCTGAGTGCTAGGATTATAGGTGTGAACCTATAGGCATAAACCACCATGCCTGCCCCATATTTTTATTTTTAAAACAAATCTAGTGTTTGTTCTATAAAATTTAGATGCATTCAAAAGGCTGCACTAGAGGACCTAGAGAGCCACTTGTGGGCTTAAGGATATAGGTTCCCTGACTGTATTTTGGTGCACAAAATTGTGGTTGAGAACCATGAATTTTAAATCATAACTAAAACACATCTTTATTAATCAAAATAGGAGCCATTACAAGCAACACACTGTTGCCATTGAGGAATGAGTTTGTTACTTGGGAGGCTGAGGCAAGAGAATCGCTTAAGCCCAAGAGTTTGAGGTTGCTGTGAGTTGTGATGCCATGGTACTCTACTGAGGGTGACATAATGAGACTCTGTCTCAAAAAAAATAAAAGAGAAACAAGTTTGTTTCTTCCTGTAGTGTAAGAATATGTGCTTCGGGATTCAACAAACTCTCGAAAAGGAATTTCTCCATCTTTGTGGTTATGGAAGTGTTTTCCCTGTAAAAAGTTGCCACCATGCTTGAAGAAGTAGGAGTCTATTGACCAGAATCAGGTGTATATGCTGCATGAGGCAAAGCTTCCTAGCCCAATTTGTTCAGCTTTTGAAGCATTGGTGGAGAAAAATTGAGACCTTTCTGCTGACTAGTGCCAGCTATAGGCAGTGCAGTTTCAGTGCATCACATCAATTTGCTGAGCAGACTTTTCAGAGGCAATGTTTTCGCTGGGATTCAGAAAGCTGTAGTGGTTCAGACCAGCAGCAGACCACCGAACAATGACCATGACCTGTTTTTGGAGTAAGTTCAGCTTTGTGATGTGCTTTCAAGGTTCCTCTCAGTCCATCCACTGAAAAGAGTCATCAGCTCGGCGCCTGTGGTTCAATCGGCTAGGGCGCCAGCCCCGTACACCTAAGGTGGCAGGTTCGAATCCCCAGCCCGGCCCACCAAACAACAATGATGGCTGCAGCCAAGGAATGGCCGGGTGTTGTGGCAGGCGCCTGTGGTCTCAGCTGCTTGGGAGGCAGAGGGCAGAAGCGGGAGACTCGCTTGAGCCCAGGAGTTGGAGGTTGCTGTGGGCTGTGATGCCATGGCACTCACCCAGGGGGATAGCTTGAGGCTCCGTCTCAAAAAAAAAAAAAAAAAGAAAAAGAAAAGAGTCATCATTGGTTGTCCTATAAAATCCACTTTTCATCACATATCACAATCTGATCAATGAATGGTTCACTCTGTTGTATAGAATTAGGGAAGATTACTCTTGAAAATGATGATTTCCCAGCACAGTGGCTCATATCTGTACTCCTAGCATTCTGGGAGGCTGAGGTGGGTATATTGCTTGAGCTCAGGAGTTCGAGACCAGACTGAGCAAAAGTGAGACCCAATCTCTAAAAATAGCCAGGCTTTGTGGTGGGCACTTGTAGTCCTAGCTACCTGGGAGGCTGAGGCAAGAGGATTGCTTGAGTCCAATAGTTTGAGGTTTCTGTGAGCTATGACACCATGGCACTCTACCCAGGGCGTTTTTTCTTTTTTTTTTGAGACAGTGAGATATTCTCAAAAAAAAAGAAAATGATTGCTCTAATTTTCATTCAGTTCATGAGGCACCCACTTATCAAGCTTTTTCACCTTTCCAATTTGCTTCAAATGCTGAATGACCATAGAAGGGTTGTTGAGTTCTTTAGCAACTTCTGGAGCTGTTAGAGGATCAGCTTTGATGGTTGCTCTTGACAGTCCATTGTCAACTTCCAATGGCCTGCCCCTATGCTCATTTTCACAGCTCGCTCTCACCTTTGCCAAACTTTTTTTTTTAATTGAATGCTAACTATGTACATTAATGCATTTCTGGGGTACAGTGTGGTGTTTTCACATACAATTTGAAACATTTCATCAAATTGGTTAGCATAGCCTTCATGTCATTTACCTAGTTATTGTGCCAAAACGTTCATATTCTACTCTTAGAAAGGTTCACTTGTACCCTTGTAAGATAAACCACAGAAGTGAGCCACCACCGTACTGTAGGTTCATTAGCAGTGCTTGAGCCAAATGTGTTGTTGATGTCATGAGTTGTCTCCCATTTTGAACTTGAATAAGATCGCTTGAGTTTCCTTCTTGTCTAACATCATTCTCATAGTCCAAAATAAATATAAATAGCAGGTAATGATGAGTCATTATCAAAAAAATGAGAAATGCTCATTAAAATTATGTACTAACATAACCACATTAATGTAAGAATATATTATAGTATCAAGGGGCAGATTTCAATAATGCAAACACTGTACTTATTCTGCACCAGCCTAATGCATGGGACCCTAATACTTGATCTGGTAAAAGTATACTTGCTGGTGGTTGAAGTGAAGCAGAGATTGGAGCTCTACACTACACAATCCCCCCTCCTCATTCAACCCTCACAATCCTCACAATGTTCCTGAGGAACCCTGGGGGCTCCACAGAATATAGTCTGCCTGAGGAGGGCAAATTCATGAATGTTTTGGGGATGGTAGGTGTGGCCCAGGTCTAAGGTGCTGAATGCAAATAGTACTCCCTATACCAAAATAAAACCTAAATATGTAGCTTGTAAAGTTAACATCAGTGGTCAGTGGATTTGATTTGAGAGATTTGCATGTGAATATTAGCCTGCTTTTACTAAATATGAGATTGGGCACATGACTTAAATTCCTTGAGTTTCTGTTCTGTCGTCTGTGAAGCAGTGACAGTAAAGATGCCTGCTCTTGCAACTCTCAGATTTATTCTAAGGATGAGATGAGACAGTGTAGCTTAGCAGTTCTCAGCCTGTGGGTCGCAACCTCTTTGGACTGTATTAAAAGGTTCGCAGCATTAGGAAGGTTGAGAACCACTGGTGTAGGTGAATGTACTTTACAGGGCTTTACAGCTGTTAATGGTTGCTGATGAAACCAGTATTTGTTAGTACAAAAAAAAGGGATAGATCATAACATCTGAGCCTGATATTCTTCATCTATGAAAAGAGGTAGGATTAGATCAATGATTCTTAGCTGGCTGCATATTAGAATCAACTAGAGAAGTTTTTATTTATTTTTATTTTTGGAGACAGAGTCTGTTTATCATTCTTGGTAGAAGTACTGTGGTGTCATAGCTCATGGCAACCTCAAACTCTTCGAGCTCAAGTGATTCTCTTACCTCAGCCTCCCAAGTAGCTGGAACTACAGGCACCTGCCACAAATGCCTGGCTTTTTTTTTTTTTTTTTCAAAGAAACGGGGTCTCGCTCTTATTCAAGCTGGACTCGACCCTGTGAGCTCAAGCAATCCCCCCGCCTCGGCCTCCCAGAGTGCTAGGATTACAGGCATGAGCCACCATACCCAGCTAGAAGAGAACTTTTTAAAATATTGGATTCTAATACTTGGATCTCATCTCAGACCAATGTAATCAGAATTTCTGAGGGTTTTTTTTTTTTTGCATTCCAGGTGGTCCCAATGTCCACCTAATGGTGGAAAACCTCTTGAACATTTTGTATTTAATAAACTTTTTCTGGTAAGGGCCATATATTTTAGGCTTTGCAAGCCATACCGTCTGTTGAAACACCCAGCTCTGCTGTTGTACTACAAATGGTGTTGACAGTACAAACATGAGTGAGTGTGTCTGTGTTCGTGTAAGTATTTATTTAGAAAAACAAGTGGCAGACCAAATTTGGCCCACAGGCTATAGTTGGCCAACCATGCTCTAGAACAATTCATCTTCAAGGTCTTATCTGGCTCAAGATGTGCTTTATAACATTTTTGAAAAATAATGTTTATCTCATTTCATGGATAGTTGAAGATTTTGTATTCAAAACTAGTCTCCTCCTGCAACTACATGGTTTGCAATTTTATGGTTACCAGAAATTAAGGTGTAATACATTTTCCTTTTATCAGAAACAAAAGTAAGGTTATTAGTTGTGAAATAAATGTTTTCGTTACTATGGGAATATAATGTGTTAACTGTTAGCAAGCTAACCCTGGTCAGCCCTCCTGGCCTCTGCAGGAGTTCTGTATTACATCTGCCTGTTTGTATGTTTGTTTATTTGAAACAGAGTCTCACTTTGTCACCCTTGGTAGAGTGCCATAGTGTCACAGCTCACAGCAACCTCAAACTCTTGGGCTTAAGCAATTTTCTTGCCTCAGCCTTCCAACAAGCTGGAGCTACAGGCACCCACCACAATGCCCGGCTATTTGTTGTTGTTGTTGTTGTTACTCTTGTGGTTTAGCAGGCCTGGGCTGGGTTTGAACCTGCCAGCCTCAGTGCATGTAGCTGGTGCCCTAACCACTGAGCTACGGGCTCCACCCCCTGCCTGTATATTTAAAGACAAATGGGCCCCCACAACGGTGTCAATGATGGTGAAATGATTGTTTGGGTTTTTGTTCATTTCTTTGTTTATTTTTGGAGACAGGGTCTTACTCTGTTGCCCAGGTACTAGGGCAGTGGCATCATAACATAGCTCACTGCAACCTTAAACTCCCCGGCTTCAATGATCCTCCTGCCTCAGCCTGCTGAGTAGCTGGGAATACAGAGATGTGCCACAATGCCCAGCTAATTTCTATTTTTTTGTGGAGACCTGGTCTTAATATATTGTTCAGGCTGGTCTCAAACTCCTGACCTGAATGAGTCCTCCTGTCATGAAGTCCTAAAGTGCTAGGATTACAGGTGTGAGCCACTGTCCAGACTGGGTTTGAATTTTTTTTTTTTTTTTGAGATAGTCTCACTATATCACCCTTGGTAGAGTGCCATGGCATCACAGCTCACAGCAACCTCTTAACTCCTGAGCTTAAGCGAATTTCTTGCCTCAGCCCCCCAAGTAGCTGAGACTACAGGCCCCTGCCACAATGCCCGGCTATTTTTTTGGTTGCAGTTGTCATTGTTATCTAGCTGGTTTGAGCTGGGTTTGAACCCGCCACCCCTATATATGTGGCTGGCACCATAACCACTGTGCTACGGTCACCAAGCCTGGTTTTGGATTTTGGGTTTTTTGCAGTGTTTGTCTGGGGCTGGGTTTGAACCCACCACTTCCGGCATATAGGGCTGGCTCCCTACTCCTTTGAGCCACAGGCGCTGCCCGGGTTTGGAGTTTTAAAAGAATGCTCCAGCCGTAGTGTGGAGGAAGGATGGAAGAGGGCTAGAGGATGCAGGAAGACCAGTTAGCAGTCTGCAGCTAACTGGTAAGATTGTGGGGGCTTGAATGAAGTGGAGGTTGAAAGGGAAAGAGGAAAGTGGAGTCCAACACTATTTGTAGAAGTAGGATTGGCTAAGACTGGGTGATGGGTTGTCTAAGGGTGAAGGAGAAGGAATCTAACACTATTCCTAGATTGCTAGCTTGTGCATCTGAATGGATGATAGGTCATCCATTGAGGTAAAGGAAGCACTGGAGGAGGACAGGGGTGGAGATGGAGAAGTCCTAAGTTCAATTTTGGACAATTTGAACTTGCTGTCCCTTTGAGACATCTAAGTAACGATGTCAAGAAAGCAGTTTAGTTATATAGGTCTGGATCTTGGAAGAGAGGGCTGGGGAACAGTTCCTGGGGGCCAGGGGAAGGAGTGTCCCTGGGTAATATTAGGTGAGGTTAAAACCAAGTGACAGACAGGAATTTTGCAGACAGACCCCAGGCTTGGAAAGCTGATCACCCTGTCTTTGGTACAGGGAGCAAAAATTTTCCTGGTTATGATACTCATATATTAGAGGCAGAGAAGTAAAATATATGTACCACAGAGAGTTAACATTTTGGAGAAAAACCATCAAGAGTATGTATTTAAGATTAAAACAAATTTCTTTATCCACTTGGGGAATTTTCCAGGAGCTCAATACTTACCTAGAAAGCCAAAACTTTCTTAACTACTTTTTTATTTAAAATTTCCATAATAATAGCAGCTAAGACTTATTTAGTGCCTGGCACTGTCCTAACTACTTTGTATAGATTCACACTTAATATTCAAAACAGTTCAGTGAGGTAGCTACTATAATTTCCTTCTGTTATATACATTTGAGGAAACTGAAGCAGTGGAGGTTAAAATTCTATTTAAAGACATTCAGTAGTCTGTGAATTAAATTGGACCACAAGCAGTCTAATTTCTGTATCTTCTCTTAATCCCCTAGTATATTCTTTTTTTTTTTTTTTTTTGCCACAGTCTCACTCTGTCACTCTAGGTAGAGTGCCATGGCATCATAGCTCACAGCAACCTCAAACTCTTGGGCTCAAGAGATCCTCTTGCATCAGCCTCCTGAATAGCTGGGACTGTAGGTGTCTGCCATATAGCCCAGCTAGTTTTTCTACTTTTAGTAGACCTTTTTTGCTCAGGCTGGTTGAACTCCTGTGCTCAGGCAATCCACCCACCTTTACCTCCCAGAGTGCTAGGATTATAAGCATGAGCCACCTCTCTGGGGTCTTTTTTTTTAGAGACAGAGTCTCTGTTGCCCAGGCGAGACTGTTGTGGCATCAGCCTAGCTCACAGCAACCTCACACTTCTGGCCTCAAGCAATCCTCCTGCCTCAGTTTCTTGAGTGCCTGGGACTATAGGGGCCCACCATGACGCCCAGCTTATTTTCTATTTTGGTAGATAGCATCTCGCTCTTGCTCAGGCTGGTCTGGAACTCCTAAGCTCAAGGGATCCTCCTGTCTCGGCTCCCCGGGTGCTAGGATTACAGGTGTGAGCCACTGTGCCCAGCTTGCTTTAATTTTTGTTAATAGACTTTATTTAAAAAAAAAAACAGTTTTAGCAGTTTTAAGTTCACAGCAAAATTGAGCAGGAAGTACAACTCGTATTACTGTGAAACTTCTTGTACCAAGTGTTTCCACCATCAAAGTCCCACCAGAGTTACAGTCAAACCTACAAACACATTATCACTTCCACAGTTCACATTAGGATTCACTATTCCTATTGTACATTCAATGGGTTTTGCCAAATGTCTAATGACACGTATTCACCATTATATAGCATACAAAATATACTTTTACTGCCCTAAAAATTCTGTGTGCTCTGCCTCTTCACCCTTCCCTCCTCTCTAGCCCCCACTAGGTACTGATCTTTTTACTATCTCCATAGTTTTGCTTTTTCCAAAATGTCATTTAGTTGGACAGTGCCTTGATTTTTAAGAATTCCCTGGCTCGGTGCCTGTGGCTCAAGTGGCTAAGGCGCCAGCCACATACACCTAAGGTGGCGGGTTCGAATCCAGTCCGGGCCCGCCAAACAACAATGATGGCTGCAGGAGACTTGCTTGAGCCCAAGAATTGAAGGGTGCTGTGAGCTATGCCACGGCACTCTACCCAGGGGAATAGCTTGAGGCTCTGTCTCAAAAAAAAAAAAAAAAAAAGAATTCCCTGCAGAATTAAACAGACTTCAGAGAACATTCTTTAATTTTTTATTATTAAAAACACCTTTTGGCTCGGCGCCTGTGGCTCGATCAGCTAAGGCGGCAGCCACGTACACCTAAGGTGGCGGGTTCGAATCCCCAGCCCAGGCCCACCAAACAACAATGATGGCTGCAACCAAAAAATGGCCAGGCGTTGTGGCGGGTGCCTGTGGTCCCAGCTACTTGGGAGGAGGAGGCAGGAGACTCGCTTGA
>CAUYQV010017689.1:0-12225 GCA_963574575.1 Galagoides demidoff
CTCAAGTGAGTCTCCTGCCTCTGCCTCCCAAGTAGCTAGGACCACAGGCGCCTGCCACAACGCCCGGCCATTTTTTGGTTGCAGCCATCATTGTTGTTTGGCGGGCTGGGCTGGGGATTCGAACCTGCCACCTTAGGTGTACGTGGCTGGCATCTTAGCCGATTGAGCCACAGGCGCCGAGCCAGGTTTGAGAATTTCTTGCAGAGCTGGTTTAGTCATGGCAAATTTCTGCAACATGTGAATGTCATTAAAGTATTTAATTTTTTCATCAGAGATGAAACTCAGTTTATCTGGATACAGGGTTGAAAGTTATTTTGTTTTAGGAGATTAAAAGTCGATGACCATCCTCTTCTAGCTTGAAAGGTTTCAGCTGAGAGATCTATAGTGGTTTTCTTGTTTCTAATTGCTTTCAGAATTTTCTCTTTCATATTAACTTTAGTGAAGTTAATTATAATGTGCCTAGGGGATGTCTCGTTTGGGTTGAGTTGTGCTGGGGTTCTGAAACTATCTGCTATCTGAATTTCAGAATCTCTTGGCATATCTGGAAAGTTCTCTTTCGTAATTTCATGAAGAAGAGCCTATGTGTTTTGTGAAGCAACTTCATCACCTTCAGGGATTCCTATAAGGTGAATATTAGTTTTCTTCAAATTATCTCAGAGCTCTCTGAGAGAAAGATCCATTTTTGCTTTCCATTTCTTTTCATCTTTGAGCTCTTGGGCTTGTTCAAAAGCTTTGTCTTCAATGTCAGAGATCCTTTCTTCTGCCTGTTCCACTCTGTTACTGAGGGATTCTACCATATTTTTCAGATCTTTGAGAGCTACAAACTGTTGCCTCAATGTTTCAAAATCTTTGGTCATTTTATCTTTGAAATTGTTGAATTCTTGAGACATCTTTTGAAAAATTTCTTGAGATATCTTTTGAATAATTTCTTGAGAAATATTTTGAATAATTTCTTGAAATTCTAATTCCCTCCTTTCTTCCATTATGTCAGTCTTATTTACTATCCAAATTCTGAAGTTGATTTCTGACATCTCAGCCATCTGTTTATGGGTGAGATCTTGAGATGCATCTGCTACATCCTTCCTTGGGGGAGGTTGATCTACTCTGGTTATTCATGTTACTGGAGTTTTTCCACTGATCCTGCCCCATGCTGAATTTACACCATTTGGCTAGGTGAGCAGGTAAGAAGAAGTTGGGTTGGGGGCTCCGAGAGTAGTGATTTACTGGCCCTTTGGGGCAAAGGCTAGGACTAGTATCTGTGCCTTTTCCCTTAGACTTTCGCCAAGGATGTGTATAGTGCTACTGTCTGAGAGACTGGGGGCCTGCTTGATGTGCTGGGGCTGAGCGTCTTTATCTTGTTTTCAGCTGGTGTCTGTTCTACCTTAGAAAATTAATTACTCTGAGTTAGTCTCAGCTGTGGAGAAATATCAGTGATTAAGTCACCCTACCCCCTACAGGCAATGGTTGGGAAAGGAAAATCACACCTTCCCAGAGCCACACACCCAGGGTACTGCTTTGGATAGTTCTTGGGTGATTGGCCCTATTCAAGAGATCTAAATCAAGTGTCCCAGTCAGCACTGGTATCAAGTGGGGGAGTTCAAAAGGTCTCTGGCAACTAGACAGCAGCAGTCTTCTGGCAGCTCAGGTATGACTCGCTCCGGTGTTCTGTTAGGTCAGAACGACCTACCTAGCAAATAAATTAGTCTGGGAACTTTGATGCCTCCTTACACCTCGCACTTTGTCACACCCAATCACTGGAGACTCTGCAGGGCTGTGACCCAGTTGTCCAGTAAGTGAGTGTGGCAGGGCTTTGTGTCTGCCAGAGTCAAAGTAAAGTCAATGCCACCTCCACTCAGTTACTGGTCTTTGTCACTAGCCACTAAAGGGAGCTGAAGCCTGTCTGTCTCAGGCACTCAATGACAGCTGGAGAATGTTCCACCTGAAGTCAATCTAGGTCTGAGAAAATCCAGACAGCACCAGACATTCTCCCTTAACCACTAGTTAATTTGCCCAGTTCAAGAGATCCAAACCTATTGACCCAATCAGTACCCACTCTAGCTGGACAGCTCACAAAGTCTCCTCTCCAGCAACTAGATAATAGGAGTCTACTGGTAGCTCAAGTGTGGCTCACTCTGATGCTCTGAGGAGTCAGAAAGGCCCATTCAGTAGACGCTTTGGAGTAAGGAGGTTAATGTGTCTTTCCCCATCTTGCTCGCCTGAAGCCACTGGACTCTGGTAACCCCAGTCTCTGGTAACCCCACCACCAGTCTCTGTTAACCCAGACTCTGTGGTCCAGTCCTGTCCAATAAGTGAGTGTGTCAGGGCTTTGCGCCTGCCAGGGTCCAAGTAAAGTCAATGCCTCCTCCACTTGGTGAGCACTCTTTGTCGCCAGCCAGCAGAGGGAGCTGAAGCCTGTCTGCCTAAGGCACTCAGTGGCAGCTGGAGAATATTCCACCTGGGCTCAATCTAAACCTGGAATTTGTTTTCTTGAAATTGTGGCTTGCCTCGATGGGGAAGACATGTATTTATCTATCTCTTCTCTCAGTTTGGCTCTCCTCCTTCCACTTCATTGGTTTCTTTCTGGTGGTTATCTCTCCCCCTGAACTGGAGTTTATGTTAGCTCCAGTTAGCCCTCATCCCCTGTTCCTCCATATTCTTATTGAATGTGGAAAATTGGAGTTAGAGAAAATAGCCAACCCGAGGATTTAGCAAAGTACAAAACATGTTGAAACCAAACAAAAAAATAAACAGACAAAAATGCTACCAAGCACACAGATGCACAGGCAATCAGAAACAAGTAAACAGACAAAAAACAAAACAAAAACAAACAAAACAAACAACCCCCCCCACAAAAATGCTAATCATAAAATGATAAAATAAAAAGAAAAGGAAAAAACAAAAAATAAAAAATAAAAAAACAAAACAAAACTATTAGTCTGATGTAAGCACTCTCAGCAACCTTAAGAAGGGAAGGAGAGGAAGAAAGAAGAAAAAAGGAAGAATAGTATTAATAATAAAATAAAAAATAAAAAGACTTAACAGCATGCCTACAGAAAAAGGATAAAGAAAAAAGAAAGAAAAAAAGGGGGGGGCGCCACCAAGAAAAATATTATTCTTATGTATATACACAAACATACTACAATACATATGAGGCGGGGATCAACTTTAGTGGGAATATGTTTATGTTGCAATATACTTTTTAGACAGCAGGTGGTGCCATGAGAGGTTCCCAGGCTAAAAACAAACAAACAAACAACCACCACCACCAACAACAAAAGGAAAGATTGAGCTCTGTACACTCCTGGAAGAAGTGCTATGGAGATGCCATTTTTGAAGTTTCAGAATATATCTGGTTCCTGGTTGCTGCCCAGCCTTGGCTGTCCTTTTCCAGGTGGCACTCCTTATCTGTCCTCCAAACTTGGCACAGGAGTCCACACTTCACCAGTTTTTCCACTCAACTCCTAGTTTCCCCTCAAACTGGAAATTGTTATACTCCACAGGGAAAGGGCTGGTTGCTGCTTGTGCCAGCTGCTTTAGCGCCATGGCACAGAGTTTTCAGTCTGTTTCTATCAGGGAGGGGCTGGTTACCTCTGATTCCCACGGATTCAGTGCTGTGGACAAGACTTTTCAGAGTCTGGAGGAAAGGTGTTGATTGCTCCTGTGGCTCACCACTTCATTGCAGCGCCACAAAGACTGCTAAAATTAAAAAGTGAATCCGTTTCCTAAGTGGAATCCTTTCCCCTCAAATTTCTGTCAGGCTACCTAGACCCCTGACGCTCCAAACAGGGTCCAAACAGCTCCCCTTTCTGGTCACCAAATTCCGCTGGGGAGTCCACGCATCACTGCACTCTCTGCAAAACACCCAAATTCCCCACGAATTGGGTATAGAAGTCCTTTGTGGGGGAGGGGTTGGTTTCTGCCGTCTCAGGCCCTGGCTGCCAGCTGCATCTGGTGCCACTTCAGTTGAGGTGCCGAGTTTTTTCTGGCAGATATCACAGTTCTGGGTTTCACATCCAGTCCAGCAATTCACCTCTTTGCTGCACACCCTGCGTTGCCTATCTCTGCCAACACTCCATGCAGGGAAAGATCCAGCCCCCCCACTCTCACCTGAATCCAGGAGGAGAGTTGACCCAGAGATGCATCCCCTCTGCCATCTTGTTCCACCTCCCCAACTTTTGTTCTTAAGCAATTCTCTTGCCTCAGCTTCCCAAGTAACTGGGACTACAGGCGCCTGCCACAATGCCTGGCTATTTTTGTTGTTGTTGTAGTTGTCATTGTTGTTTACAGGTCTCGGCTGTGTTCAAACCCACCAGCCCTGGTGTATGCCCTGGCTGTTCTTTGTACTCTAGTCATACTGACCTTTTTGCAACCCTGGTAATGTCAGTGCTTCCTCTTTCTAAATAGCTTTTGTCTATGCTGTCCCCTTTGCTTAGACATTCTTTCCTTTCTCTTTTGCCTGATAGTTTATGTATCCTTCTGACCTCGGTTTAGTTATCTCAGTGATGCCTTCCCTGGCCTATCTGGCAAGACACAGTTCCCGTTATAGGCTCTGAACACATTGGGTCTAAGTAATTTCACTGAGAAATGGTTAATTGAGGGTCAATTCCCTAAATGACCAATTTGCTGAAAACAAATTTGGCAAGTAGACAAGTTACAGAAGATCAGCTCATCCCCCTGGTCTAGGGTGGCTTTCTGCAGCTGTCTTTTTGGCAGTGGCTGAGACAGGCCCAAGCCTGGGTCTGAAGACAGTAAACTGCACTTGAGGAGGAGCCTACCATTTGCTTACAGTGAAGTACTGGATCATTGGGCCAAATTAGAGAAGTGTTTGGCATTTGACATCTGAAAACATGGAACTGACATTTAGCCTGGACGCAGTCAAATTTGTGGTTAAAGAGCTGTCATGAAAGGAAGTATCAAAACTTCTATGAAATGAAGGTTTCAAAAAAATCCTCAATAATTCAGTGAATTGCACACTTGGTGAAATAATGATTTGGCAGACTAATTTTCATCAAATTGATTTTCTAGAAATTGGCTTTTGGTAAACCAGCTTTCAGTGAATTATCTATTAGGGAATTCAGTGAATCAGTCATTTGGAAAATTGACTTTTGGCAAATCGGCTTTCTGCAAGTTGATTTTTGGTAAATCATTCTTATAGCATCACATACCTCACCTTTTAGCATTTTTTTTTTTTTGTAGCTAACATTTTCCATTTATTTTATGAATATTAGACTGGGGGATACTGTCTCCCACTGATGTTAAGTATCACAAAAGAAGGGATAATATTAATTTTTATTCATATTTTAAATTCACCATTCTCAACTCTTAGCACAGTGTCTGTACATTATAAGCACTTGGTAAATATTTGTAGGATGAATGGAAAAAATAACACTTTGCTACATATTAAGATGGAATAAAAATGGATTTGAGACACTACTGAATGGGGCCTAATTACCTAAGGCCTTGAGGACCTGATCATGAAGTGATTGCTTATAGATAAGTAGCCTATATGAATGATGCACATATGGTACCATTTTATTTATTTATTTATTTATTTAGAGACAGAGTCTCACTTTGTCACCCTTGGTAGAGTTTTATGGCATCATAGCTCACAGCAACCTCAAACTCCTGGGCTTAAGTGATTCTCTTGCCTCAGCCTCCCAAGTAGCTGGAACTACAGGCGCCTGCCACAACACCTGGCTATTTTTAGAAATGGGATTCTTGCTCTTTTTAAGGCTGGTCTTGAACCTGTGAGCTCAGGCAATCCATCCGCCTTGGCCTCCCAACTTCTAGGATTATAGGAGTGAGTCACTGTGCCCAGCCCTATGGTACTATTTTAACATTAGTAATAATAATAATAAAACTTTATATATCATATACTTTTCACCAGTTATTATTCATTTATTTTACTTTGTTATTCAGATTAATATGAGGGTGCAAATCATTAGGTTATATTGTTTGTGTTTCTAAGATATAAATATATATATATATATTTTTGTTTGTTTGTTTGTTTGTTTGTTTGGTTGGTTAGTTGGTTGGTTTTTTTGGGCAGTTTTTGGTTAGTGCTGTGTTTGAACCCACCACTTCTGGTATATGGGGTCAGTGCCCTACTCCTTTGAGCCACAGGCACTGCTCTCTAAGGTATATTTTTTATGTTTTAGAGAGATAATCTCACTTCATTGTTCAGGCTGGAGTGCAGTGGCAACATCTAGCTCACTGTAGCCTTGAACTCCTAGGCTCAAGTGATCACACCTCAGCCTCCCAAGTAGCTGTCGCTGGGTCTACAGGCAGGTGTCACCACCAAGCCTGGCTGAGTTTTTTCTTTTTCTTTTCTTTTTTTTTTTTGGAAACAGAGCCTCAAGCTATCCCTCTGTGTAGAGTGCTATGGCATCACAGCTCACAGCAACCTCCAATTCCCGGGCTCAAGCAATTCTCCTGCCTCTGCCTCCCAAGTAGCTGGGACCATAGGCACCTGCCACAACACCCAGCTATTTTTTGGTTATAGCCGTCATTGTTGTCTGGTGGCCTGGGCTGGATTTGAACCTGTTAGCTCAGGTCTATGTGGCTGGTGCCTTAGCCACTTGAGCCATAAGTGCTGAGCCTTTTAAAATTTTTTTAGGAGACAATGTTTTGCTATGTCTGTTGCCTAGGCTTATACTGGCCTGAAGTGATCCTCCTATCTCATCCTCCCGGGTCTCTTAGATTATAGGCACGAGCAATTGCACCTGGCTTATGTCACTTATGAACTCCTTGATCATCACCTCAATCCTGTGGAATGGATTACTACTGATATCCACATTTTACAGATGAAGAAGCTGAGATGCAAATGGGATAAGGCACTCACTGCAGGTCCTACACCTGTCTGAACACAGGCAGTGTGGCTCTAGCATTCACCAGTATATGTGGCTCTCTTGAATAAAGAAAATGGAGATTTTGGTCAAAATTAAGTGGTAGAGAATGAGCAGCTTATAGCTTTTAATTTCTTGGGGGATAGATATTGTAGAGGAGGAAATGGGTTATGAGAAGGTACACATACTAATGTAACCTCAGAATGCAGGTTTGAAAAGTCAGTGAGGATAACAATCAATGATAGTCTAAAAAGATGGCTAGAGGTGACACCAAAGGGGGAGTTTAAGTCCTCCTATGTATCTCCATCAGTCTGCTAAAAAGCAACTCCCAAAACATAATTAAAAAACCAGGATATTTGCTTTGCAAGCATAGCATCAACACAAAATTTTCTCCATTTACACTGGAACTGAAAACAGTGTCCTTGATGTGCAAATTCAGCTTTATGACAATCTTCCTAATGTCTCCATGCAAAATTGTCACTTCAAGTACCTTGTATATAGAAATTCTAATGCTGATATTATTCTCTTAGGAACATCAGAAAGGGAATGAAAGTAAGAGAAGTGGGAAATGTATCAGGGGTAACCATGATCATACATGGCAAGTAGAATTTGAACTCATGGAGGACTTGTTAGTATTATTAAAACAGTATCCCACTATGCAAAAAGATAGAGATAAAAATGAGAACTGGGAGTTGCATGTGGCTTACACCTATAATCCTAGCACTCTGGGAGGCTGAGGCTAGAGAATTGCATGAACTCAGGAGTTGGAGACCTGCCTGAAAAAGAGTGAGACCCTGTCTCTACTAAAAATAGAAAAAAAAGTAGCCAGATGTTGTGGTGGGTGCCTGTAGTTCCAGCTGCTCAGGAAGCTGAGAGGAGGATCACTTGAACCAGGAGTCTGAGGTTGATGTGAGCTAAGCTGATGGCACTCTAGGCCAGGGCAACAGAGTGAAACTCTGTCTCAAAAGAAAAAGTAGAGAAAAAAAGGAAGAAAGATAAAAAGAGAAAAGAAGCTTTGATGTAAGCCCTTGCCTTTATCATTTAACATTTACTTTCTATAAGTGCCACATCAAAATTGCAATTTGCAAGTTAGTATGATTCTTCCTACTTTACAGGAAATGGAACACACTCAAGGTAAGTAATTTCCCCAAGGTCACTTATCTTGTAAGTGATCTTGTGATCATAACCAAGATCTGTCTTATTTCATTTTTTCTTTGATCTGTCCTATTTCAAAGCCCATACAATTTTTACAACACTATACTCTTCTTCTTGGCTGTTGTAAATGGCAGGGACAATAATGACAGTGCTGGAAATTGGATATTTGATCTCAAGCACATATTGCACAGAGTGGAAGAAAAGCAAAGTTTGTCCTAAGAAATATGTTTGTGAATCACACAAAAGGAGAGTTAGATGCCTGTGTATCTGAATAGATCTTGTTTAATTAAACGGAATAATATGTTACTATAGCCATCTACCAAACGGTAACCAGCAATATATTGGCTACAACAGGCATCTTTGGTTTGAAAATAGGACTGAGAGGCTGTTATTGAGAACACTCCATTGAATTTATCTTTAGCGATTCAGTGTATATCTGAAAGGGACTCAATACATGAAACGAAAAGTAAACTACTACTTCTTGCAAAGTTTCTTTTCTCAATATGATGAAATGTTGATTATTGCTAAAAATTTTCGAAAGAATATAATAGCTGTAGACCAAAATTGACAGTCTTAAAATGATTTGGGCAATGTCATTTAAAAACATCATAGGTATTTCTTAATTGGCTTTGTAGAGAATCGTTAATTTCATCAAATTATATAGAAGCAATGGAAATGGATTCATATAAACTTCTTTTATCACATATGGCTCAAAATAGTGCTATTTTTTCTTGCTATTGACACCTAAGGACAATGCTCTTGTTAGGCTAAAAGTTAAATTTATTAGTAAGCATATTCATTGTTAAAGTTTATTTTGAGTTAAAGAGGAGAGTTCTTTTTCATATGTTAAAAGCCTGTCTGCCGGCAACTGGGTAGGGTGAGTCCAGGGAGAGGAGACTACAGGCATCTCTGGCTGGTGGGATTGGCCCAGAAACATCCCTTTGGAGACACAGGGAGTCAGCAAGGGACTTCTGGACCCATAAGGAGGACAAAACAGGGGAAAACTGGCAGGTGTTTGCATGTGTTCATTTGGTCTAATCCCACTGGCAGCTGTAAATACAGCAGTAGCGAGGTTGCAAACTGGAAAGGCCTTACCTGTGAGCTGTTTGGGTATTTTTTTTTTTTTTTTTTTGGACTTGGCACTCAGTTGAACTACCCTGGGAGAACTTGGGCAAGAGAGCAGAGGACTTTAAGCATCGTCTAGGGCCTCAGACTGAGTCGCTGAGCCAGACGGAGCTAATAGTGCTGGACTGTGGGCTGCACAGAGCCATTGTGGGAGAACTGCCCCAGCAAGCTCTGCCCTCAGGGTCACAGAGCAAGGATTGGGTGGGAGTGAGTAATCTAGTGACTGAGCAGCCTAAAGGCCAGGACTGAGACGCCTTGCAGCCTTGGCCCTCAGGGGCATAGTGTGAGAGCAGTTTAGGCACACTGGGTAAGTGGATAGCCACTTCAGGAATGATCCCAGTCACAAGTGCTTTCCAGGGAAAGCTTCTGCTTAGCCCAGGTTGGCAGTTTAAAGGCCCTTTTAAGCCGGCTGAGGTGAGATTTAGGCTCTCCACCCTATGTGGTTTGAGAGATCAGCAGAGGCCTCCAGTCTCCATCTCTCATACAGCACTATGATTAACATCTCATACGCCAGAAGATCGCTTGTTGCCAAGACAATATTCAGCAAGATATATATATATATACTGCTTTGGTTTTTTGTTTGTTTGTTTGTTTTTTAATTTCAACATTTTCTGTATAGATTTTTCTTTTCTTTCTTCATTTTTATAGTTTTAATATAATTTTCCATTGTAGCTCTTTTTAAACAATTAGAACTTCATTTCTGCTAGTGTTTCTACCCCTTTTATTTGGCCTTTTGCCCAATTTTATCCCATAAAGTTTTTTGTTTGCTTGTTTTGGTTTGATTTACAGCATTTTTGTTTTTCCTCTCTACTTGGTGGAGGTGAGGTACTGTGTCCAAACAGGCTAGCAAAGAGCTGCTGACCTCAAGGGAACAACCCAACCTAGTACCCCCAGAGGTTGGGCATCTCTAAGGTTGGGTCAAAGTACCCTACTGTACTCCTATATTGTTCCTATCTCCCTCTTTCTGTGCTTCTCTTCTCTTTTTAAATATTCCTTCTTACCCACCCCCTCTCCTTTCTCTTTTTTCTCCCCCCTATTTTTTCCTGTTTTTTCTCTCCCTGCTCTTCAGTCTTCTTATCCTTCTGGTCCTGTATTAAAAGGACTCATCGAAACCCTAGTCAAAAGGCACAGGAACTTAAAGAGCAAGAGCAAATGAAAGGAAAATTAGGGCAAGGAAGCAGATAAATCACTCATGAGGAATGACCAGCAGAAAAATCCTGGCAACATGAAAAACCAGTCCAGAGCAACTCCCCCCAAGGGACTGTGAGGTTGCCACTGCTGAAGATTCCACCTATAAAGAAATGTTAGAGATGACAGAAAGGGAATTTAGAATACAGATGATGAAAACAAGGAAGGAAATGATGGAAAATAACCAAAAGGAAATCCAAAAACAGAATCAAATAAGAGATGAACAATATGAAGAATATAGAAAGGATATAGCTGAGCTGAAGGAACTGAAGCAGTCAATTTAATGACTGAGCAGCCTAAAGGCAGGGACTGGGACTAGGGCCCCAGACTGAGCCGCTGAGCTGGATAGAGCTAATAGTGCTCTGGAACTTGAAGATGGAATAGAAAATACCAACAACAGATTAAGCCATGAAGAAGAAAGAATCTCAGAGATAGAGGACAAAGCTCTTGAGATATCTCAGATACTTAAAGAGGCAGAAAAGAAGAGAGAGAAAGCAGAACGTTCGCTATCAGAATTGTGGGACTACAAGAAGTGTTCAAACATATGAGTTATAGGTATCCCAGAAGGGGAAGAAGAATGCCCCAGGGGAATGGAAGACATACTTGGGAATACTATAAATGAAAATTTCCGAAATATCACCAAAGATTCTGACACACTCCTTTCAGAAGGTTATCAGACCCCAGGTCACCTCAATTCTAATCAGGCTTCTCCAAGACATTGTGATGAACCTGTCCAATAAATAAAATAGATAAACTTTTGGCCAGAATAGCTAAAAGAAAAGATTCTTTAAGCTGCCAGGAGTAAGGACCAGTTGACCTACTAGGGCAAATCCATCAGGGTGACTGCAGACTTCTCTAATGAAACTTTCCAAGTCAGAAGACAATGGTCATCTACCTTTAATCTACTTAAACAGAACAATTTCCAGCGCAGAATTCTATATCCTACTAAGCTAAGCTTTAAAACTGATGGAGAAATCAAATCATTTACTGATATACAAACATTGAGGAAATTTGCCACAATAAGACCAGCTCTAAGGAAATACTTCAACCCATTCTACACACTGACCATCACAATGGATCAACAGCAAAGTAAGAACTCAGAAATTAAAGGACAGAACCTAACTTCCACCATGATACAAAAGATAAAATTAAGCAATGGACTCTCACAAAATAAGCTGACTAGAACACTACCACAATTATCAATTATCTCAATAAATGTCAATGGCTTGAATTCCCCACTGAAGAGGCATAGATTGTCTGACTGGATTAAAAAACACAAGCCATCCATTTGCTGTCTCCAGAAACACGCCTAGCTTCAAAAGACAAATTAAAACTCTGAGTTAAGGGTTGGAAGACAATTTTTCAGGCAACTGGAATTCAGAAGAAAAGAGGACTTGCAATCTTATTTTCAGATACATGTGGATTTAAAGCAACTAAAGTCACAAAAGACAAAGATGGTCACTTTATATTGGTCAAGGGAAAAATACAACAAGAAGACATTTCATGTTCCCTGCTCCAGGCTCCTAAGCTGGGTGGGCCTAGAACTGATTGCTAGAGCCACGCTCACCCTGCACGTGGTGGTGGAGGGGTCTGCCACTCTTGGAGGGCCCAGAACTGTTGGCTAGAGCCTCATACGTCCCACGGAAAGAACTGCAGAAGTCCCCGGCTCCAGGCTCCCGTACTGGGAGGGCACAGATCAGCTTGCTAGCGCTGCACGCATCCAATGGGCGACGGGGAAGTAGTCCCTTGCTTCCCCCCAGCTACACTGGTGGGGCTGAATTAGGACTGATCTGGTTGCCGACGTACCTTGCGCTACCACTGCCATTCCCCTACCCCCTGGCTGCTCCAGGGTGCTGAACTAGGACTGATCTAGCTACTACAGTTCTCCTGTTCCACCGGTTGTCCCAGAGGG
>CAUYQV010017690.1:0-52646 GCA_963574575.1 Galagoides demidoff
ATGGGAAATGGCTTCGGGACTTCTGGACATTACCTCCCTCCACCATCTAGCTCCCTGCCTCTGGGCTCAGCTATGAGAAAGGGCTTAAATCTGAGGTTCTCTGTGCCCTGAAGACTGGGCTCTGTGATCATAGGCAGGCTCTTCCAGCAAGGCTGGAAGTGGAGGCCACCAGAGAATACACATTTAAAAAAAAAAATAGCTGCTGGGTGGCACCTGTGGCTCAAAGGAGTAGGGCGCCGGCCTCATATGCTGGAGGTGGTGGGTTTAAACCTAGCCCCAGTCAAAAAAAAAAAAAATAGCTGCTGGTGTTTTGACAATAATATGTGCCTTTCTTATAGCAACTCACATCACCTCTCTATAACCCGAGGAGGTAACTATTAGCCCCATTGTACAGGTAAGGAAACTGAGGCTCCAAGGGGCTAAGTAACTCAATGGTAGAGTGACAGACAGCTAAGCCAAGGCGGCTGACTACAGCAGTGTCCTTTGAACTATAGAGGTGACACTTGTGAGGCTGAGATCCCAGGTCCCCCTGCACTGGCTCAAACATGTACTGCCCTGCAGGGCCGCTTCCGGGCCTTCATATCAGTGCCTGCATATTAGTCCGTACTGTTGAACTGCCCCATCCTCCCAATCCACCTAGTCCATGAAGCCCTCCATGACTGCCACACCTAGAGAATTCTCCTTGAATCCCTGTGGTGTTTGCTGTCTGTGTCACCCCTCTGCCCTTGGAATAGGTTACTATAATTAGCTTTTAATGGGTAAGTCTGTTTACCAAATACACCTTATAATCCAGCGGTAAGAAGTTTGTTTGAACTTCTTAAGTGTGGGAACTGAGTCCTTTCATCAAGCTGGGAATACCCCAGAATAGATATTGTGGCTTCACAATAAGACTAGGAGCTCCTTGAGGATGGGAACTATATTTCTTCTAGATTTACCCCAGGGCAGAGTGACTAGGAACAGTTCTTTAGCTCCTATCATTCTAGAATGCTCTCTCTCTTTTTTTTTTTTTTGTTTGTAGACAGGTTTACTTTATCACCCTCGGTAGACTGCTGTGGTGTCACAGCTCACAGCAACAACCTCCAACTCCTGGGCTTAGGCAATTCTCTTGCCTCAGCCTCCCAAGTAGCTGGGACTACAGGCGCCCGCCACAACACCTGACTATTTTTTTGTTGCACTTTGGCTGGGGCTGGGTTCGAACCCAACACCCTATATGGAGCCCATGCCCTATTCACTGAGCCACAGGCGCCACCCATAGAATGCTCTTAATAACAGTCTCTCATAGGAATTGCAGCTGTCAATTAAATAAAGAACCTGGGAAGGCCAGGCGCAGTGGCTCGTGCCTGTAATCCCAGTACCAAGAGGCTGAGGCGGATGGATTGCCTGAGGTCAGGAGTTCAAGACCAGCCTGAGCAAGAGTGAGACCCTGTCTCTTAAAATAGCCGGGTGTTGTGGCAGGTGCCTGTAATCCCAGCTACTGGGGAGGCTGAGGCAAGAGAATTGCTTGAGCCCAAGAGTTTGAGGTTGCTATGAGCTACGATGCTACGGCACTCTACCAAAGGTGACAAAGTGAAACTTTATCTAAAAAAAAAAAATTTAACCCAGGGGTCTTAGGCATCACAGACACAGCAACAGAACTGACTTAAGCTCCCTCGAAGTCGTGGCTTCTCTCCCAGGACTCTGTGCCTGTTTCTTTCCCCAGTTATTTCTATCCATCCAGCTTTCTTTCCATTCCCACTCGGAGTTCCCAGGAAACTCTGAAATCGGATGTTCTGTTTCCTATCAAGGCGCACAGAGGCACATGTGCCCAGCAGGTACTGACTAAGCACCCAGCGGCTGCCTGACAGCCAGTGCTCAAACAGCCCCAGCAACGAATGTCCACCACACAGTAACAAAAGGATGTCTCAGAATCTTGCCACCATTGCTGAAGATCACACTCTGAAAGATGGGCACCCTGCCGGCTGATCCTTTAACACCAATGAGAAAGTCAAGCAGAATCAGTGGAGATGCGAGCTGGATCTTCCCCGCCACTGAGGCAAGTTGCTTTAATGGAGGCCATGCCTCCCCTTCCCCCGAGAAGCCCACCTGCCAGGACAGACTTCACCCTCTGGACACATCAACACCAAAGCCCTCAACTGGATTATGTCTCCACCTGTTGCTGCCTCCAGCTTTAAACTATAAACAGGCACCGCAAAAGTGCCCCCAGTTCAGCGACAGGCGACCAGCACCCATTCAAGTGCCACGATGATTGTTTTGCTCAGTGGAGGGTCCCCAGGGAGCCTGTGGGCCGGTTACAAAGACCAAGGGCTCCAGATTGGAACCCTGGAGTTTGTTCCTGACTTTGCTGCCGACTTGCTGTGTGACCTTTGGTGAGTCTAAACCCCTCTTTGAGCCCCATTTTTCCTGTCCCCAAAACCAAAAGGTCCTTCTGGAAGAGCAACCCTGAGAAGGGGGCCTGGGCTATCTCTGATGTATTCATTACTTCACCTGCAGAGCCTAGTACAGTACCTGGCACACAGCCGGGCTGGCTTTCAATAAATGCCTGGTGTGGGAGAAAGGCACACTGACTAATGGGAGTGGTGGGGAGTTCCAGAATGGACTAGAATTCTAAGTTGGGTGTGCAGTACGGGCCTCAGGACACCTACCCTGAGACCGGTCTGCTTTATGTGGGGGAGGGGAACGACTGATTTTATTGCCCTCCCACTCAGCCTGGGGCCGGCTCTGCTTCCCAGTAGCTCCCAAGCCTGGGGTGGCAAAGGCTTATCCTTCCCCTTCCCTCCCCTCCACTCTTCACTCTTCCCCTCCTCTCCCCTCCCCCAGCCAGTCCTGGGCCCTGGTGTCTCTGGCTGGTCTGGTCACTGGGTTGGTCGCTGGGCAGCGAGAGGTCTTTCACAGTGCATTCTCCTGCTGTCCCCTCCCCACTCTCTCTCCCCAGCAACCTCATCCTGTCGTGCCCCCATCAATCTACAGCAGCCCGACCCTCTCCAGCTGGCCCGGCCTGGCCGTTCCCAGGCAGAGCAGGTCCACAGTGGAAGGTGGTGGAAAAATGTGGACAAATTTCTGATTTGCAACACTCTGGGAAAGAGTTTATTGCCATTGTTTGAGGACGAATGTATAAATAAAGCAAGGCGAAGATTGCAGGGGGAGGCTGGTGAAAGGCAGAAAACGAGAAATTTTATGGCCATAAGGAGCGTACTCTAATGGTGATTTTTGAGGCACTGGACCATGGTAGTTACTTAGCCAAATGATTGCTGTGAAGCTGGGCGAGGCGGCTTATTTCTTAATTACTGTTACGTATCATGTCAGGCGGACGCCCCAGCCCTGGAAAACTTGGTCCTGAGCAGACCCCGGCTTGGAACCAGGTCCCAGCGCTGGGATGCTGGTGAGCAGGACAGAGGCTGAGTGAGGACCATCACCTGCCCCCAGCCAGGCAGGACCCCTGTGCCCGAGACCTCTCCCCTTGCCCAGGCTGCTGCCGCTGGAGAAGCCTCCAAGAGGAGAAGTGAAAGACTTGAATTTAGGGCCACACCTTCAAGGTACTAATTTATCCACACGACACATTGGTGTTGAACATGAGTACGGGCCACATTCTGGGCTAGCTGTGAGAACTGCAGCAGAAAAACGGGCTGGCATGAGCTCTGGCTTCAAAAGCTATTTGCCAAAAGCAGGGAGGGGCTCAGTTGGGGCTCTCTGGCTGTGAGTCTCAGCAAAGTAACTCCAAGGGTGGGATGGAAGGTAGGGGTGTGGTCAGAAGGAGGACAGAGGAGGAGAGGGCCCTGACATGCTATGTCACCTGGGCCAGGCGCGTGGCCTCTCTGAGGCTCTGTTCCTTCACCTGTGGAAGTGGAGCAGAGCTAAGTAGTCTCTTTTTGGCTCTGACATCTGAAGAGTCTGTGAGTCCAACATGCTGTGATTCTGTCGCTCTCAGAGCTGATGAGGCCGATTTTCCAAAGGTGATTGATCGACGCATGCCTATTGGACATTTTCAGCTTTTCTTCGGGTTCACATCTGTCAGGTAATGTGGTAATAGAGCAAAGAGGGGGTGACGGTTCATTGAGGGATGGCTGTGTGCCAAGAAGTCAACACACATCACAGACTCCTCACAGTCATCTTAGGGGGGCAGTGAGAAGTGCTCACAAAGATGTGGAGACTTGCTCGGGTGCCAAGTGGCAAAGGCTCCCTTCAAACCCAGGTGGGTCGGACACCAAAGCCCATGAATGCATTTGCAGTAAGGCCTCCCAGCATCCTCCAGACCAGCCGCTAGCTTTAGTGGTGTGAGGATCACCTGAAGAGCTTGCTGGGCCCCACTGGGGAGAATCTGATTCGGTGGATGGAGCCTAAGAAGTCCCATTTCCTACAAATTTCCAGGTGCTGCTACTGCTGCGTGGTGGGGCCACGTGTTGGGAATCACCATTCTGCAGATCAGCATCAGCAAACAAACAAAACCATGTGGCTCTATGAGCAGGGAGCCAGAGCCCAGGGGGAAACATACAGCTCTTCCCACCTATTATCAGATGGAAGTAGAGGGACAGAGAGGGAGGCCAAGCCCTCAGCCCTTCAGCGCTCCAAAGCCCTGGATATTTTTCCCATGAGGTGGGGGTTTCAGTCCAAGGTGGCCCCAGCTGGGAGTGCAAGCTTGGAGGGTGATTTCCTTCTCTGTGCCTGCTTCTCCGACTTGCCCTGGTGGCTATGTCATCAGCTTCTTGACAGATCACAGCCTGAGAAGCCCGAAGCCCTTCCCAGAGGCCCACCCTGCCTCCCACCTGCTCTGAGCTGTGGACTCTCCTCTTTTCACCCCTTCTCTCCACTCTGCCTCTTTATCTAAGCGTTTTTCCCTTTCCCCACCATCCGTCCCTTGGTATTTAGCAATCAGGTGCATCACTAGTATATGTAAGGACAAAGAGCTGCCACAGTATCAGGACAGTGACCTTTAAAAGGCTGAAGTCAGGGACCATGTCTGACACCTGCTCCCTCCAGAACCATATTTCAGCCTCCCAGCTTGCGTTATTTGCAGGTACCGTGTTTCTACTCCATGAGGATGGGGATTTTTCTCTGCTTTATCTTCAATGCCCAGAAGAGAGCCTGGCCATGGTGTGTGCTCAACGCACATTTGTTGAATGAATGAATGAACGAATGAATGAATGAATCGCCTCTCCCATATACCCAGATTTGTGTGATAACTTGCAATGTTCCAAACTGCCTACAATAGTTTGATTGTTGGTGAGTATGTCGGGCTCATCCTGCACAACAATTTCCTTAGATGTATTTGTGCAACCCCAAATACCTGACCCTTACGCTGAAAGCTCCAGCTAGCCAGCTGAGCATTGCCAAGAGGTCCGCAGGACTGACACACTAAACCAGCACACAGGTACTCCATTGAATTCCCCCCTCTGCATCCAGATGTGTGATCCACTCAGGAGCTCTCCAAATGCAGACGTGGCGCTTCGGTGATGGCTGCAAAACAACCTCCACCGCCCGTGAACTCCTTCACCCACCTGACTTTGAGCATCTCATTGCAAAGAGTCTTTGGAATGGGTTGCTGGAGGGAGCCACGTCATTTTTTGAAGGAGTTAAAATCCAATTTGATCCTGCTGCTTACGCCTTTTCTAGTTTGATGTGTTTTTGATAAAAAAATTTTTTTTTGATCAATACACATAAAATCTGGTATTCGCACCCTGGGGCAATTATTCCTCTGAGCCCAGTTTACTGAATCTTGATAAAATAAATAATGTTATTTTTCCCCAAATGTGGCCAGCCGTAGGTTAGTTACATTAAAATAGCAGAGAGGTGGTACGATGTGAAAGCACACTGGTTTTCCAAGGGCAAAGATCAAGCTTCGAGATAAGCAGGGGTGGACAAGATGCATTCAGTGAAGGAAGGTAAGTGGTTGGGCTTCCCAGTTGTGAAGAATAAGGGGGCTTCTCCATGGGGATAAGACAGGGATGATGGGCATCTCTGAAGCTCTTACCTGGTGCCAGATACAAAGCTTTGTGTGCCTGATTGGTGTCATCCCAAGCACTCAGAGCTAGTAGGCACTGATGTTAAGCCAGCTCCAAGAAAGAGACTCAGAGAGGGGCAGTGACTTACCCAAGGTCACACAGCTATATGCGGCTGTGTCAGGACTTCAACCAGGTCCCTTGGGCGTCAGAACCCATGCTACATACCTTTTTGCCACTCCTTGTCCCTTGCCCTGGGAAAGGGAGGTGACATTGTTCACACATGCACATGCTACTGCTGCTTCTGACTTTGTTATCTCCCCCCAACACACCCCCAATAGCACACTGTGCTTGCCCCAAAGAGCCCTGATCTGGGCTGTGTGGAAGACCATTCCTTTGTATCCAGGGCCTGCACTTGGTGGGAGGGGACGCAGCAGAGATTCTGTGCTTTGTGAAATTGCAGTGGAGGGACATGCATCTCCTGCCAGCCAGGGGTTCTGCTGGGGTACGGAGAGGGGTGCAGGGTACAGGTGCACATCTATGTGTGCTTACCATTCCAAGGACACTTCATTTTTGACATACATTTCTGAACCAAGGAGGTGACCTTCCATTACAAGAATCTTACATATCTTGTAAGAGATGGGGAGGCGGGAAGAGGGTTTGGTAGCCTCAGATGCTGAGCTAGACCTGTAAGGCCAGGAGGTGAGGGGTGTCTGGATCGGGAGGGGCAGTGAGTGGTGGAAGAGGGTAAGATGGTGAAAGGAGATTCTGGGAGTGAGGGAGTTGCCAGGGTGCCTGGGATGAGGAAGTTGCTAGTGTTAGAGGTCGGGCTGGTCACCTTGGTGTCTGAGGCAGGAAAGAAACCAACGCTCATTGAGTGAGCACTCAGTATTTGCCAAGCTCTGCTCGTACCTTCCCTCATGTCACCCTGGCAACCACCCCAACCAGGAATATTATTCCGATTTGAAAAGAAAGGTTTGTGTGAAGCCACCAACCCCAGAACAGAAGGCAGATCCAGGTTTTAGGATTCGAATCTAGACCTGCTAAGTCCCGTGAGACGCTGGGAGGGAAAGTGTCTCTCCGAGGTCACCGTCCAGAGGCCTGACCATCACCCTCACACCCTCCTCCCCCGGGGCCCCAAACTGGGCTCTCCTCCCCTCCCAGTGTCGGCTGCCTGGCCTCTAATTAGATTCCCCTGGAAATAAGAGAGCATTGTACTGTTCTGCTGACGGCAAACTGATTTTACCATTCTTTTCTTTCCTCCTCTTTAATAGCTCACAATGTCTCAAGGAGGTTTCACTTATGGCCTGCACGCTGGAAAATTAGTCTGTCTCCCACGCACTCGTTTTTCTCTTGAGGAAAATTGAAAACTGAATTTCTCCCCCGTCACCGGGCCCCTCCCTTTGCTACCTTGGGTCCAGAATATTCCCGTCCTTTCCCAGATCACTTCCTGGGCCTCTCTGCCTCGAAAGCAGGGCCCGCTGCCTTCCTGCCCTGTAGCTTGGAAAGGCTGGCAGCCCCCGACTGCTCTGGGGAATGGTGAGAGGTCTTTCAAAAGTTTAGTTTAGGAGGGTGGGAGGCGTGGGGCGGGGGGCACCGCGGTTGGCTCCACTCTGAGATGCATGTGCCTCCAGAGAACTGGAGGGGCTCCAGCACTTTTGAGGTAGGAGTTGGGTGAGTCCCGAGCCCTTTATTGGTCCCATCGGTTTCCCGTTAAGTGTCAGGGAGTAAATTATAAACAAATGGGTTTCATTTCCATTTCTGAAGGCGTCTCCAGCCCTGCCCCCACCGTCCACATGTAAGGGTACATCTTCTTAAGTGGTGCCTGATGGGACCAGGAGCCAGGTGGAGGGTGTCACCCAGGGCTGGACTGTTGTCTGCATGGCCTGCAGCCCTTCTGGCCAGCTGGCACCTACTCCCTAAGACTTGGAGCCAGACCATCAAGGTTTCCTGAGTGGCGGCGGATGGACAGACAGACAGATGGATCCCCAGGGGCTGCAGGTTTGGGCCCCAAGTCAACAGGTTTCATGAATTAGGGGTTGAGAGCTCTGGCCCCAGGAGAAGCAAGGGTGGGGGTTGCTTGCTAGAGAACAAGGCCCGGGCTAGGAACTGGTGTGGCCACAGCCAGGAGCCAAGAGGGCAGGGAGGGACACAGGCGGGTCCTTGGGGCCTGGGCAGGGATGTGTGGAACAGATTATCTTTGGCATCCTGACCAGGGCAACCAAAAGCCACTGCCTTTCCATCCCACACTGCCCCTCTCCTTGCTTTTACCGCCCCGATCTCACTGTGGGGGTTGGAACTAGGAGACTCAGCCACGCCCGTGCAAGTAACTGATTTATAATAACTGGAATCCTATGCGGGCACCAAGCTATAGACATTTCTTGTCGCATTTAATCCTTGCAATGGTTCTGTGAGGTAGGTCCTCTTTTATAGGCGAGGGCTCTGAAATGCAGAGAAATCCTTATCAGTGATAATTACAGCTCAGAGGAAGTCTTCCCATATACCAGGCACTGTCAAGGGCTTTTTGAATATTAGTCATTTAACCAGTGCAATAATGTTGCCATGACATTGCAGCAACTACTGTTCATTCTGCAGATAAAGAAGCTAAGGCCCAGAGCAGCTAAGCTGCTATCCACGTCTCAAAGCTTCTAAGCAGCAGAGAGTTGGGTTGAACTTAGGTCTAGGGCAGGCACCTGCTTCCCAGTTTGGGTCAGCTTCCCTCATGTCATCTTCCAACGCCTCATCTATGAGAAAACTGAGCCCAGACAGAGAATGTGGCTTGCTAGAGGTCACACAGCAGGTGAGAGAGCTGGGACTGGGTCCCCAAGGCCCCCATCTAGAACCAGTGGAAGCAAGACCCCCAGACACTTTTTGGGCCTATCAGTGAGAGAACAGAATGAGATCTGCTGAGGGTGCCACCAGGATGACCCCTATTTTTGTTAAATATTAAGGTCACTAGCTTGGGATTCTAGCTCTGGAGCCCTGATGATGCCTTGGGTTCTTTCCTGTCCTCCCCTGCCATATGGCACCAGATATGTCAGCAGGATATGGCTTTAGAGACTGAGAACTGGGGTTTGAATCCTGGTGTCACTGGGCTGGTGACTTTGATTCTCTGAGCTCCAGCGCCTTGGAGGGAGATGAACCCTCAGGCAAAGCAAGTGTGTGGGGAAGTGAAAAGAAATGAGGAGACCCCAGTCCCTGGACCCCCAATCTCTCCCAAGGGCCCCCGAGGAAAACTGACACAGGTGCTTACCACATCCTCGGGGGCCCTGACATGTTGCAGGGAGAAACTTGAGGAAGCCCGCCCTGGCCTGGGAAGGGCCTCACCCACAGCCAAGGCGGTTGAGTCACTGTTTGCCGAAGGTTACCTAAGATGTGTCCAAACAAGAACCAGCCAGGGTCCTGCTCCAGGGCTTCCAGACACACCTGCCTGCCCCAAACCAGGACAAAGGCAGCCCTCCTCTTGGGGAAAGATGTGCCAATCCCAGGAACCGTTTGGGTCCAGAGCAAAGTTTATGTAAATGTATGCAAAGTACCTGGCACCAGGTAGGGGCTCTGAAAATGGTTTTTAACAAGCATTTAATGAGCACCTACTCGGGGCCAGGCACTTTCTCTCTCTGGTTTCCCTTCTAGTTCACCCTACAGCTCTGAGAGATGATGCCGACGGTGCCTGTTTTGTGCAGGCGAGGACGGGAAGCTCAAAGGGTGCGGCCCAGGCATCTATGTGGCTCTGACTCTGGGTCAGAGGTGCTCAGCCTGCTCTGCTCAGCAGAATTACCTGGGGAGCTTTAAAAACACACACACACACACACATACACCACTGCCCCTCCACCTCATTTTGATTTAATTAGTCTAGTGTGCAGCTTGGGCGCTGGGATTTTTAAAGCTCCCTCCTGTGAATTTCATGTGTGCCTAGGGCTGAGAACCACTCCTCAAGACTCCTGGGTTTTCTCCAAATGTTCCCATCTTCTGTTGGTTCCGGAGGCACTGTGATTCTGGTTGGGGAGGGGGTGGGGTCATGGAGCTGGGGAGAGGGCACATGTCCCACTGGCCATAGCTGGCGGAAGAGAAGAGCCAAGATGGGACCTTCCCTAAATCCTAGTGCTGGTCAGACTGGTGCAGAGGCAGGGATCCTGGCCAAAGTGGACAGGTGCATCAGAGCTCCAGCGAGTAAACTGGGGAGGTCATTTACACCATTCCCCCTGCCTCTACTATGTCCACAGAGTTCTCTCCAATAGTCCTCAAATCTCCACTCCCAAACTAATCTTTCCCCCACTCTTAGGAGCTCATGACTCACAGAGACTAACAGGTGTGTGTTGCCTTATGCCCCATCTCAGTTCCCCGCCCACTGCACCCTCCAGAGTCTATCTGCTGAGATTTGTCCTCCTTCCCTTCCATTATCATACGAGGCTCTGGCTTCCTGGAGGAAGGACTCTTTTTATGGGGTGACTGCAAAGTCAGGAACGTGTGCAAACTCATGCTTCCTCCTTCCTCTGTGACTCTCTGAAGGATGTAAGCCAAGCCCAGCCACCAAACAAACTTCTCCCCACCCCTTTCCTTTCTATAGGATTTTATACCTGATTAAGAACGTCTCAAGTGTATATCAATATTCTTCTCCATTTTAAAGATGGGGAAAGGCAGAAAGAAGCGAAGCAGCTTATCTGATAGCACATATAGCTGGCTGTGGTAGGGTCAGGACTTGAACCTGACTCCTCAACTCAGCTGATGAGCCGGATCTTTTGATCTGCAGCAAAGTCAGACCAAAGGAGGAACTACCCAACCTTGGTAGTCCTAAGCTCTAGAATCAGCTGCTATGGGGAAGCTGTAGAATGTCTCAGGGACCTTTCTCAATGACCCCAAAAGACCTCCACCCCCTCGGCCTACCGTGCAGCCAAGTTCCCTGATGCCCCCGCCACCAAGCAGTCTGAATTTTCCCCCAGGTAAGTCAGAGGAGAAATTCAATCCTGCTTCCTTCTCTCTGAACTTGCCAAAAGTTTGTTTGCTCTGAGAATGCTGAGAGGCCCGTGAGGCTTTGCCTTCCTCAGTTTCAAATAATTGACTCTGAAAGCCTGTCTTTGGGTGGAACTCTGCCATACACCACCTGGGTGAAGGGTTGAAGCCCAAGGACTTTGCCAGGGAATGGGGTGTTGTCTGGACTCCGTGATTGGCCAGACGTCACCCTCCCCCTTCACTCTCCAGCTCCCACCAATCCCTTACCCCCACCCTAACATCTCTTCCCGCTGACACTGGCTGGCCCTGCCTTTACGCAGATTGAGGCCCCTCAGCACCCTCAGGGATGTTACTGGGCTGCCACTAAGGGGACTGGGGCACTTACAGGCAGTTGTGTTCACCTGTGCCATTAGTCCTTTGGGGGCTTGTGGCAGACAGTATGCGACCTCCTCCCCTAACAACCTTTCTGGAGAGCCCATCAGGTCCCTCAGGGCCTCCCCCAGGCCACAGCCAGGCTACTGTGTGTGGCGGGGTAGGGAGAGACTGGAGATTTGGCATTGGCCTTCACCCTTGGACTGTGGAACTATTTTTTTCTCCTCCAAATTAAATAATTGTTTTGAAACAGGCTGAGTTGGATTGGCACAGCCTTGAAGAAAGCAGGTGTAAATGAGCTCCCTCTTTTCTCTCTTCCTCCTACAGGAAAAGTCACCATTTCTGCAGCTGAGATGACACCCCTGCCTGCTCATGGTGCCTCTCTCGAGCTCCAGGCACAAGCCCACCTCAGTCCTCCCCTTCCATGGTTGGCCAGAGACCAGGGAAGGACAAGTGTCATGGGTGTGTTGTCAAGGCCACTGAGATTGAGAGCTGAGACTCTCTCAACCTCTCTCAGTCAGCCCTAATAATAATAATAATAATTATAAGGAGTGGGTGGGGCGGCTCATGCCTGTCATCCCAACACTGGAAGGCAAGTCAGGAGGATCCCTTGAACTTAGGAATTCAAGACCAGGCTGAGCATGAGTGAGATCCCCTGTCTACTAAAAAGAGAAAAAACTAGTTGGGTATGGGTATGATGGCACATGCCTGTGATCCCAGCTATTCAGAAGGCTGAGGCAGGAGGACTGCTGAAGTCCAGGAGTTGGAGGTTGCATTGCAATGAGCTACTATGATGCTACTGCGCTCCAGCTCTGCCACCAAAAAAAAAAAAAAAAAAAAAAAAAAAGATGCTAACATTTATTGAGCACTGAGACCAGGCTTTCTCCTAAGCTGTGTGACTCATTGTGCCATCTAACCACCCTACAATGGAGTTCCATGTTGTACATGAGGAAACTAGGCACAGAGAGATGAAGTCATTTTCCTAAGGACACACAGCAGAGTCAGAACTGGAACTCAGTCAGGTCTAGCTAACTCCAGAACCTAGAAGCTCAGCCACTACTCCACACGGCCATGTTTAGAATCGCTGGGACCAAAGCGTAGCATTTCTGCTAGCCTCCACCAAAAAGCATGTTCCCTGGCAAAAGTAACAAATTATCCTGTTTTCCCAGGGATCTGGGGTTCGCTCTCACAGGTTTAGGGGTTTAGCATATGCCTAGTGACATGGGTCCCAGAACAGGGACCCCCTGGCCTCTCTCCCTTACCTAAAAAATGGGAAGAAAGAACTAGATGGTCTCAAAGCCACCCCCTCCTTACTCCAGATCTGCCATCCCATCATCTACCATGTGGCTCTGAGCAACTGATGTCACCCGTCGAACCTCACTTTCCCCATGTGTAAAATAGGGGTGACAAGGCTACTTTATAGAGGGTTGTGAGCTCCACAAATTGCAAAGTACTGGCCAGCTGAGAGGGCTGTGGGAACTTGGTAACTGGGCATCTACGCGGTAGCGCCTCCCCTGCTGGTCCCCCACCCCAGGCTGGATCTTCCCTTTTCCAAGTCACCAGCTCCCCATGTGTTCTGCCTCCTGGCCGCCTCTGTGTTTGGAAGACTTTCAACAGTTGGGAAGGAAAAACCCAGATGTGGCCATAGGCTGTGAGGGGGCTGGGAGAGAGGTCACCACTGCCTTGGAGGGACGAGATCATCTTTCCAGCAAGATGGAATCTGTCCCAGCCCTGCCACTAATTAGCTGTGTGACCTTGGGCAAGTCACTTAACCTTTCTGAGGCCTCTGCCCCTCCATCTGTGAGAGTGAGAGGGTCAGGCTAGATGCTTCCAGAGCTGACATCTGAGGAGGGTCTGCAGGAGAAGCTTCGGTCAGCTCCAAATTCCAGTCTTTTTTTTTTTTGACGGCTCACTTTGTTGCCCTAGGTAGAGTGTTGTGGTGTCATAGCTCACAGCAACCTCAAATTCTTGTGCTCAAAAGATCCTCTTGCCTCAGCCTCCCAAGTAGCTGGGACTATAGGCATCTGCCACAAGGCCAGGTTAGTTTTTTCTATTTTTAGTAGAGATGGGGGTCTTGCTCTTGTTCAGGCTGGTCTTGAACTTTTGAGCTTAGGTGATACACCTGCCTTGGTCTCCCACATGCTAGGATTATAGGCATAAGCCACCTTGCTGGCCTACATCCCGGTCTTAATACAAGGATCTGGGGACTTGTGAGTTTCAAGATCTGCAAAAGGGAATTACAGCCCTGGGTTCCCACTTTCTTAATGCCAGTGGGTAGGGTGGGGGCTTTCTAAGCCTCCCCTTCTCCTCTCTGTCTCTCACCAGGAGAGAAAAGGGGAGGCTGTGGGACTTTCTGATGGGAGCATCCGGTAGCAGCTGGCCTGAACTTCAAGGCATGCTAATGCCACAATTGCCCTGGCCTATGGGGGAACACACAGCGCCACTCAGAACAGGCTGCATTACCCTCTAACTCAGGATGGGGCCGCTTTCTCTGCATGCCCCTCAATATTCCAGAGGACTGAGAGTTAAAAAATTCAAATTCCAATTCCAGCTTGGTTACTTTTTAGCAGGAGACCTGAATGAATGATTCTACTCCTCTGGCCTTTAGTCTTATCATCTGTAAAATGGGAACAGAAATCATTCCCCTAAGTTAACAGGTGACAGTGAACCCAGGGCAGGTGCACAGATTGAGGGCGACAAAAACAATGGATAAAACCCAGCGCTGGCAGGTGTCAGGGAGGAAGCAGCCTCTTGTAGGTGCCTCCAGAAAGTGATGTCCTTGACACAATATGAGCTGATTAAATCTAGAACCGTGTGTGCCGCACAATCCCACTTGTCAAAATAAATACACGATTAGATGCGCACATTTCTCTGCAAAAACACCCTCTAGAAGATAGTCATAACATTTATCTCCACGGGAGTAGGCAGCAGAGGATGACAAACTTTTTACTTTCTCTGTTCTTCCCGTGTCTGAAGTTTTTTCATGATAAGCATGTGATTCTTTCAATAGAAGGAACAAATAAAATGGTTTTTTGGATGCAAGAAACCAGCTTTCTCTTTTCTAATTCCAAGCAGAAGTCTGACTTGAAGCTGTAGGTTCGCTCACAGGATGGGAGGAAGAGTGACTGACTGACTGACTGACTGAATGAATGAATAATGAGCAAATTAAAGAAGGAACAGAGGAGCAAGTGGGAACTCCAGTACTTCATCAAGGTTTCCTGATTAGATCACAACAAGGTGCACTACTTAGGGCATCCTCCGAGGATGCTGGGGCAGGATCATCTTTTCTACCGTTCTGAAGACGGGATCACCAAAGACCAGAGATGATGAGTGACTTTGGCCATGGCTGAGCCTCATCTTTCAGAAGTGCTCAGTTCAGGCTTTGGAAAACCGAAGCCCCTTCTCCTCCTAGGCCTTCCAGCAGAAGCTGCTTCCTTGCCCCCCTCCCAGCACTTCCCCTCTCCCTAGAGAAGCACCAAGCCCTGCCATCTAGCCCCAGGGCAGACCTCTGAGGACACTGGTGTGGCAAAGACCGGGATGTGCTCAATCAGTGTCCAATAAATAAATAAAGCAACTCTCCCAGTGCCTGGCTTCCACCCCTCCCTGGAAATGTTCTTTGATTTCAGAACAGGCTGGAGTGTGAAACCAATAAAGCTTCCTGTGCCCATAAACAAACAGGCAGCCCTTAACCTCCCTTCTCCCACCCCCTGCCACTTGAAGGCTGGAGCAGAGGGCAGGGCCCCTGCTCCATTGTCCCCGGGTAATTAATTGCCATAATAAGTAGCTGTACCAAGCTTCAAAGGCCAGGCCCAGCCAGGGGGAGGCCTGGCCCCTGTGTGCAGCCAGAAAGACAGCATGCGCTTAGGATCATGCTCTGAGCACCTACTATGTGCCAGGCACGGCATGTGGCTTTTTCTGACATTGTAAGGTGGGTATCATTAGCCCTACTTTACAGATGAGAAGACTGAGGCTCCCTGATGGGAGAGCTGGGAAAGGCCATTTCTCTTCTCTTAGCCCATCAAGAGGAGAATTACTCTGAGCCAAGAGATGTGATCACACCAAAGGCAGGTTTGGGGTGGGCAGTGGTCGTGGGTGGGAGTAGAGACCAGAATGTTTCTGGAAAGATGTGAGCTTGAAAAAAATAAAGGCAAATTCATTCTGCATCATGGACCCCAAAGCCTGAAATTCACACACTCATGGTGCCCTCAGCCCCCAGGGCAACTCTCACACTGAATGGGGGTTGGTGCTTGTCTGCCCTACCAAACAGGGGGACCTAGAGGACAGGGATGGATCCACATTGTTCTCTGTTTTGGGCTCGGTGCCTGGCATTTAGCTGGTGCTCAACGAAGATTTATTGACCCACTAACAGCTGAGTGTCAACTGTTTAAATATCTGAACTTTTGCCGCCTCCTCATTCTGCGCCCCCAGCTTTATCACATATTTTCACATATCCCCTCTAGCGTTGTTGGGCCAGGCCCTTAGAAGCTCTTTCACCCCCTTCTCCTGTCACTTAATCTTCACAAAAATCCTACTAGGAAAGTATTTTAGCTCCATTTTACAGGTGAGAAAACTGAGGTTCAGGGGGGAGGAAATAGCTTCTTATTCGGGGGAGGGGTCTGTTGCCTGCTTCTCTCCTAATTCACTACCTAGCCCTTGCCCTCCTGCCCTGCCCCACCCCCTCTGGCCACATGCCAGGGCCGCCCCACCTCTTAGGTCCCTTCTGTTTTTTCGCTCAGGATTCCTGAGCACAAGGAGCCCAGTTTGTTTATAACCCTGCTGGCCCTGGTGCCTTGGTCCCAGCTCAGGTCAGCTCTCTGGGGCTAGTAGGGGCTTTTAAACGTGGTAAATACAGGTTCCAGGGGTCAGAGGTCACAGCCTTTCCTTGGGGGGAAGTTCGACTTGAATCAGGCATGAAATAGCAACTCTTAACTTGGGGGAGAGAGAGGGGAGGTGATTTCTTAAGTTATGATTCCACAACGACCTTCCTTCTACCTCCCACAACTCACTCGCCCCCACCCCCAATCTCCCTGGATAGACTCGCATCTGACTTTCCCATTTTCTTCCTTCCTGATACTATCTTAAAGCCAGAAAAAAAAAAATAATAATGAGGGGTCTGGGGGAAGAGCAGAGTAGAAAAGAAGGGAAGGATGTGACATTTGTTGGAGGCCTGCTTTGTTCTGGGCACAGTTATTTAAGAGGTGTCACCGCCCATCCACAGGCCTAGTGATGAGTCACTCAAAGTCACCAGGCCAGCAAGTGGCAGAGATGGGATTTGAAACTGAGTTGGTCTAAGTTGCAGCCAAGCTCCCATACTGGAGATGGGCCACATCCTTGTGGCCCCTCCCTGACAGAGGCTCTAACCTGGGAAAATTAGGGAGTTGGGGGACTGGGGCAGGGGGATCTGGGACTCCAGCTGTTGAGCTCCAGTCTTACTCATGGGCAGGGATGGACTCTGACCCCCAACATCTATGCTACCCAATATCAGCTACTCAATACAAAGGACAGACTACCCGAGGGTAAGGCCTGGTGAGGGAGGACATGGCCACCACCATGCTGTTCAAAGTCTTTTGGAGTCACTCTCCTCTTCTCACCCAGACCCTTAGGGAAGCTGGGATGAGGTTGAGATTACTCCATGGGACAACTGAACCCAGTAGTCCCTGCACCCCCTGAGGAGGATGACCAACCATCCCAGTGTTCCTGGGACTGAGGGCTTTTCTGGGATATGGGACTGTCTGTTCAAAACCAGGGAAGTCCCAGGTTTCAGAGTCAGGCGTCCTACCTCCCGGGCAAGAGCAATTTTCCTTCCACCTGGCTACTTGCCTAAGGCCCCCTCTCTTCCACTCTCTCTTTCCCTACGGCAGCCCTTTAATACAGTTCCTGTGAGTTGCAACCCACAGGTTGAGAACCGCAGCCCTAAGCGGAAAAACTCACCAGGAAAGTGAGAAGAAACTCCCCACTCCCACCCCATCTTTCTAGGACGGAAGCAGTTTGGAAGGTAAAGGTTCTCTAGTGGTCATCCTTAGGGTGCTCCCTTTTCAGGCTCCTCAGTAGTCAGCACCCAGAGTAAGACAGGGTGGGGCTGGGTGAGAAGGAGGGGCTTTCACCCCTCAGCAAAGGTGTGGCTGTCTTTGCTGGAGTCTCAGGAAAGTTCTGAATTTAGGGAGCATTTACGAAGCATTTAACTCTGTGCCCAGCATTGCACCAGCACCAGTCTGGTGTGTGAGATGGAAACAGAGGAAAACGCATCGGGACAGTGATTCTTCAGTGCACGCATGCGTGCTCATGTTCACATGCTTGGATGCAGGCACACGTATACATGCACACATAAACATGTACACGTGTACATGCACACACATGCACACGTATACAAGCACACGTGTACATGCACACACATGCTCGCATACTCCCCAGCCCAGTAGAAGGGAATTGTGGATTTATCGGTAACTCTGGTTCGGCCCTCAGCATTGACAATTAAGAAACGGTTCTCCCAGGCAGCACCAGGGTCTCCCACACCCTTGCCTGGCCTTGCGTCCCAAGGGTCATGCGTCCACCAGACAACCTCCCTCTTGAACACACTCTCTCTGAGCAGACCAAGCTGCAGCCAACCTACTCACAAGCACATGTGAAACTGAGGCTAAGATTTGCTTATGGCTTCAACCCCTGTTCTGAATGCCATGGTAGGTAAAGAGCAGGATGAGGCCCTGAGAGTCAGCCAGGCCTGGAGTTTCATTCCAGATAGTTCCTTGAGAAAGGTGCTTTTCATCTCTTGCCTTGACTTCCCCTCAGTACTTTGGGGGCAAATAACCCCTCCCTTGATGTAAAAGTCTGCTGAGGTGACAGCATACATAGGTCTCTACCTCCCTCCCTCTCCCCCTGCCCCGTCCTCAGTGTGGGGAGTTACAATTATGGGGATAGACCAGAGGGGACAGAGCTTCTTCTTCCTCTCCAGAAATGCCCACCCTGGGGTCCCTGACAGACACAGGCAGGCTGGGCTTAGCAACATATGGCTGCGGGACCTCTGTGGGGGGATGGGGAGGGCGGCCGGGGGGAGGGGCAGGTGGGGGCAGGGAAGAGGAGGAGGAAGGGTGTTTTTAAGAAAAAAGAAAAACCCACACAAAACCGACAGAATTCCAGCCGATTATTCCTCCCGCTGCAGATGTACATTAATGCAGGAGAAGTGGGGGACGGAGCTTTGGGCTGGAGAAAGAGAAACAGCTCGCAGTTCCTTTTAACAAGCCGTTGTCTGGCTTGATCTTGTCACTCTAAAGAGGGCCATTGAGAGGTATTCATGCGTCGGCCCTGGGGGGACAAAAGGGCCCAGTATATATACTGGCTGCTCGGTTGCCTGCCGGCCTTGGGGCCTTTGTCTAACCTTCCCTTAATAAACTTTTGGGAAGAGTTCATCAATCCGCTTCAATAGCTGATGTTCTCATTTTCAGAGAGAGAAGAAAAATAGCAGAAGGCTGGCGTCTTTTTTTTTTTTTAAAGGGGGCATTCTCAATAAGAAGGGGAAGGGGAGAGAGAGAGAGAAAGAGAGAGAGCCTGTAGACACCCCCCCTTTAAAGGGAAAAAGAACACATCACAACTACAGTCCCAGATCCTAAAAGGGAACCCAGACAAAACCGCTATTCATCGGCCCCTGAAGTCTGCCTCCATTTACGTGTCCCTGGGCTCACGGGAGCGGGTCCTGTCGGCAGCGGCAGCGTGGAGGGGCAGGGGCGGTCAGGTTCGTAGCTGAGAGAGTTGGGGCTGAGGGGAGGGGTTTCTTAGGAGCAAAGTGTGTGGCTCAGACACAGATAGCAAGCAGGAGCCCTTCTTCCTACTTCTTTTTTTAGATCTGGGGTTATTTTGGATCCCAGCAGGCAATTTTTTTTTTTTAACTGGAGGGTTTTTTATAGGGATGGGAGGATAGGGTATTTTTTCCTCCTTTCAGTAAGTTTTTCTTCTCTAAATGAGACTTCTGGTATTAAGACCACAGGGACCACCACTCTTAGGCAGGGGTGGAGTGTCAGTCCTGGAGCCTATATTCTCCTTAGCTTATGGTTAGGTCCTAAGAAGATGCTCCCTATAACGACCCCAATTTTTCTCCCCAAAGGAATGGGATCTAGACATTCCCCCCCCCCAAATTCCATAATGCATGGCTAGGTAGGTGGGGGGAGTGGTTTTTTCACATACATTTTATTTTATTCATTTTACTTGGGGATATGGAGACTCAGAAAAATGGTCTTTGATCCAGCGTCTCACACCAGGAAGCCGAGGTCCATACTCGAGCCTGAATCCAAATTTCAAAGCTCTAAAGTAAGATAGCTCTTATACTTTATTATTATTATTATTGAGAGAAAGTCTCACTTTGTCACCCTCAGTGGAGTGCTGTGGCGTCATAGCTCTCAGCAACTTCAAACTCTTGGGCTCAAGTGATCCTCTTGCCTCAGCTTCCTGAGTAGCTGGTGTACAAGTGCCTGCTACAATGGGATCTTGCTCAGGCTGGTCTTGAACTCCTGAGCCCAGGCAATCCAGCCATCTTGGCCTCCCAGAGTGCTAGGATTATAGGTGTGAACCATCACACCCGGCCTACACATTAAATTAGTCACAGGAACAATAATAATAACTATTAGGCCTTGTTTTAGGCACCTCATAAGCATTACTTTCTCAATATTTCAGTGAGATGGGTTCCCTTACTCTAATACCCATATTATAGATGGGGTAAACTGAGACCCAGAGGATAAGGAAGCGGCCCCCATCAGATAGCCAGGAGAACAAAGCTAAATTCGAACTCAAGTCTGACAGTGGAGCTGGTCCCTCAATTCCATTCCTATACTGCCTTGCCTTTGATAAAATGCAGATGCAGGAAGGAAGTAGATGAACAAACAAATGTGACTTCTGGCCTCAGAGATGGGTCTCTCAGGGCCTGGTTCAGCTTTTGAGAGCATGGTCCCGGACACACACACACCCACCCCTCCAACTCTCCCCAGTGGCTGTAGTTCAATGTTTTACAGGCCTAATGAGTGTTGACAAGTTTAATGAGTTTGTTTTAAAGAAGGGAGGGGGAACCTGGTCAAGTTGAGATTTCCGAGTCAAATGAATTAGTGGAGGCCGCCAGACTTCATCTGACAGGCCTGGAAACCCTCCCACCGACTACAGCATTGAGCCACGGACCCTGGCTCCCCTCAATGGGAGCCGGGCCCCATGCCAGGCGCTGGGGATTTCAGGAGGGGGTGTCTGGGCAGCCCTCAGGTGCCTGAGTCCCAGCCGAAGCACCCCACACACCCCGCCCCATCTCTTCACCAGGCAGCCCCCTCCCTGCCAGCCCACCCTGGCTGGACTCTTCCTCCCCAACTGAGTCCCCAATGAGAAATTTGATTCAAACCCAGTTTGGCACTTGTTTGCATATTGATTGCGTGGTAATTAAGTGGCTTCATCTACGGAGGGGACTTGCCACCTGCATTTCTAAGCTCCACAGTCATGGGCTGAGACCTGCCGCAGCCCTTGTTTCTGACCGTGGAGGCTGGAATCCAAGGAGACCTGTTTATGGCCCCTGGAAGGGAGTTATGTTGTCATCTGCATTTAATAAAATAGTATTCTTTATTTTTTGCAGTAATGAGATGAATTTTGAAGGACGTTTGCACACACCTGACCAGCTCTGGACAAAATAGCAGAGTTAAAATTAAACAATAATAATAATGCCCAATTTGAAAGAATACATATGTGGTTCTGGCCTAGGAGTGACCGCTATGGTGGCATTGCAGGCTTCTGCCAAGCAGGATTAGTTCCCCTTTGGTCAGCCCCTCCTGAGCCACCCGGGCATGATAGGAGTCCTGGGCCTAATGCCTGAGAGGCCCAGATTAAAATGCTTCCTCTGCCTCTGTCTTTAGCCCTGTGATCTTGGGCAAGTGACTTTGCCTACCCGAGCCTCAGTCGCCTCATCTGTAAAATGGGATTAGTAAAACGTGTGCCATTCACAGGGTGGTGAGGATTAACGGGGCCATGTGTGTCAGGGCAAATCCTCCACAATTCCAAGTTTGCTTTCAGAGCTACATCCCAGCTGGACACAAACGCGTCAGTGCCTCTAATGATTACAGCCTTGCAAATGAGGACAAGCTGCCTTCCAGCCCACTCGAACTTGTTCTTTTTCTTCTACTAGCTTGGGTAGCCCGTGGAGCTCTCAGGGGCCATCTGCCACCCTTGTCACTTGCCAGGAGGAAGTGGGTGAGCAGGGATTCAGGTAAGAGAAAGGCATTACATCCCCAGGTGTTGGGTGTGTTCAAAATGTGTTTTGTCGTCCACCACAGAGAAGAGAGCACTCTGTGCTCACACAGAGCAGGCTGGGTCTGGCATCTGTCTGGAATTCCAGCCCGTACCCTTTCTCTCTCCCACATTTGATTACAGATCATATATTTGCCCCTGGAGCGGGGTGCTTTCCCCTCAACTTTCTCCCAGTCTCTGGTCTAAGGTGGTGGACTTGTGTGAAGTGTTCTTTCTAGTGAGAATTTCTTTACAGACTGTGTATCATTCCAGCCAGGAGCATGGAATTGGGAGATGGGGGGCAGCCCTAGGGGGAGGGGATGGGTCACTCAGATTCAGACGGGCAGACTCTGTGAACTGCCTCTCTGGACAGGGCTGCTGTGCGCCTCTGGTGATTTCTTCACTTCCTAGGTCTCACCATTGTTCAGGGCTACAGCCAGCTGTGGGCGTTAATCTTTGGCTTATTTGCAATCCTGAGACAGGGCTAGGCTGGGGGTTGGGGGAATGAGCAGGAGCAGAGACGCCAGAACAGAATGAGGAGGGGGACATGCATGTGACCGCACACACGTCCACCAGGCCCCGTGACTGACGCTGGAGTCTGATGCTGGAATCGCCACACGCTGGCATTTAAACCTTTAGTTGTCACTTAAACCTTTCCCGGGGAGCAGAGAAAAGAGGCCAGACACTAAAGGCAGCCCTGGCTTCCCTTCCCGGCTCAGCCATGTCCGAGCTAGATGACTCTGGGTGGACAACTTGACCTCTCTAAGCCTCAGTCTCCTATCTATAAAATGGGGGCAGGCACATTCAGAGCTGTGGACAAACCCACTGACCTGCACCTGGACACAGTGGAGTGGACAAAGTCATGTGGGTCCACACATCCTTGTCCTGCAGGGTCACTCAGGATGGGTCCCCATCACCAACGGTAGCACCCTGGCATCCACACAACGACATGCCCTTCACCCACCAACACGTTCTCCGTCAGTATATTTCATATGACAAAGACACACAGGCACACCAACAAACAAAAACGAGTCAAAATGGGGGCCAGGAACCCCATTAGAGAAAAGAAAACTCAGCAAATCCTGATTTGATGGATCTTCCCGGAAGGACAAATCGTTTTTTCTGAAGGAGATAGGGAAAGCCACTCCCCAGGGACAAATGACCCTGAATTAGCTGAGAGCATTCCAAAGTCAGATGCCTATAAAAGATGTCACAGCAGGGCGAGTTGTTGGTACCTTGACTCAATCACTGGCTCTAGCATTGTACAGGCTGTGTGACTCCAGACACCTGAGTGAACCTCTCTGAGCTGTCTTCATCTGCAAATTTGGGATAATAGACACCCATGGGGTAGAGCTGGGGGCTTAAGTGAGATGAGGTATACAAAGCACGGGGCACTGTTCCTGGCTTGTAGCAAGAGGTAGGCAGGTGGGGAGCACAAGCTCCCAAGGAGATGTTCCTGTCAATCTGTACCCAAATTATTTGCAATCCTGAGACAGGGCTAGGCTGGGGGTTGGGGGTATGGGCAGGAACAGAAACGCCAGAACAGAATGAGGAGGTGCCTCTCTGTGCCTCTGGATTATAAATGGGCTTCGTTTCTCTCTTTGGCTCTCTCTCCCTCTTTTTTTTTTTTTTAATTGAGACCAAGTCTCACTCTGTTGCCCAGGCTAGAGTGCCATGGCATCAGTCTAACTCACAGCAACCCCAAACTCCAGGGTTCAAATGGTCCTCCTGCCTCAGCCTCCCTAGTAGCTGTGACTACAGGCACCTGCCACTACACCTGGCCTCTAAATGGACTTCTTAATAGACTTTCCTTCAAGGTGATCTTGAGGGGATGTGATGAATTCATTCCTGTAAAGCGGTTAACACTCTCAACTGGCTATTGCCCTAATTAGTAGATGTTTTCAATAAATGGGTGCCAAGGAGGTCCAAGTGAAATATCCCCTCCTCAGGGCGGGCCTCCCTGGCAGTCTATGTTGATTCTGCTTTATATTCTTTAAACCCTTGTCTGCCTGCTGCAAGTCTTTCCTGATGGGGACACGTGATCCTTGCCTATTTCCCCCACCACCCCACCACCCTCGTGTAAGCCCCGTGGGGCTGGGGGCCTTGGGCTCTTCCCAGCTGAATTCCTGGGAACAGAGCCTGGAACATGGTGGGTGCTCAATACATTTATTTTTCTGTGGGAATAAAATGGTAGTACTAACTCTACCTTCCTGGGGCTACCATGGGATAAGGAGAGGAAGGAGGACAGCTGAGGTTACAGGTGGAGGCAGCCTGTGGCCCTCCCTCTTCTTCCCTGCACACACCCCTACCGCCCCCCTCTGGAATGTGCTTCCCTGAGTCCTGGGCTGTGGGCCCAGTCTTTCCGCTGCCCAGGATCCTCCTGCCGCCTCCTGCCAGGGAGCCAGTGAGCCTTGATGGGTTTACCTGGGTGTTAATCCCCCAACAATCCCCCCTAGCCTGACCCTAGAGCCAGCCTCCATTCTTGTCCTGGGTCTAATTAAGTGCCTGAAATGCCACTTCCCCTTTCAAACCGAGCTGCTTTTCTTCCAGGCAGGCAGGTAAAGCCCAGCCCATCGCTTTGAAGCAGAGGAGGCCGGAAGCTTGAGCAGGTGCACAGTGAGGAGGAGGAGGCAGGAGGGGCCAGGAGGGAGGCTGGCGGGGGAGGGAGGGGCCTCTGAGAAGACAAACACCTGCAAATCTTCTAACTCAGGACGCTTAACCTTTGGGGGCCCTGAGCTCTGGAAGACTCAGGATACCTCTCCAGGGAAATGCACATGTACGGACACACGCTCACTAATGACAACACAATTCTGGGAGTTCACAGTCACCCCGAAACCTCTATAGTCCCCAAGCTAAGCTGCAATGTCACTTTTCTTTAAATGCATATCTAGGTAGATAGATGGGTAGATTACAGATACATAGATAGCTATATAAAGCTAGACAGCTATACCTGCAAACTCAACAAAGTTACTGCTGGGGAGAGAGAAGGATTCTTGATTATCATTTTATATACTTTTTCCGTTGTGAAATTTTACAAGTACATACTACTTTTGCAATAATCTTTCAAAGCCATGTAAGAATATATGCATATATATGTTAGAGCCCCTGATGAAACAATGTGCCTTTGACTGGGGCAATTCTCATCTTACAAAGATGAGATCTTTTAAGGATCATCTATTGCACACAAATTCCTTTCAGGCCTTTTATTTTTTATCACATGCTTCCTATGTGCCAGGCGTCTTTTCTGTTTGAACTCATTTGCTCCCATAGCCTGCCTGAGAGAAGTGAAGCCACTTGCTCAGGGGACACCAGAAGGATGCAACCTGGATCTCACTGATGCTGTGCCCTGTGGCTGCCTTGAGATATAAGGGCTCAGGGCCCAGAGCTGAGATGAAAATGAGTGTCTGGGAGACCATTAGTGGCATGGGCAGAAGTTAAGAACAGCAAGACCGATCAGAGGTCATGCCCTGCCAGCCTCAGTGCTCTCAGAATGGTGCTCTGGCAGATGAGACAGATCCTTAGTAAGGGCAGGTGACAGTAACAAAAGGTGAGGTACCCAGTGGCTTTGGAAGACTGTTTCATCCTTAACAGCGTGGGGAGTGGGTCCCTATTCTGACTCTGCTCTCCATTTGCTGTGCAACAAGTAACAAGTCCCTTCCCCTCTCTGGGTCTCACTTCTTCCATCTGTAGAACAGGATGTTGAACTAGACCAGTGGCTTTCAATGGGGTGGCCATCGAAATGACCTGGGAAGAGAGACCCAGCCCCCCCACCACCACCCAAAGCCTCTGTCCTCAGATGTCTCAAACTGAGAAAGTGCCCAGGGCTTTGATTTTGCAAAAGCACCTGAGTGACTCTGGGGCAGAGCCCTCTGCCCTCCTGGCTTGAGGGCCTTGCCATGTTCCACATTCTGCATTGAATCTTCTTTCCAGCAACATCCAAGGATGTCATTGCAACCCAGCCACTCCACCCATGCCACCCTCCCTGTCCAGAAACACAGAAAGGGTAACTGCCTCCCCTGGTCACATAGCTAGCTGGTCAGGAACTCTAGAGGCAGACATCAGTGTCTGCAGACCAGGCCAGCCTGTTCTTCTAAAGAGACCTCCCGGCTGGGAGAGAAAGTTCCCTAATCAGGGCAATAAAAGAGGAGGGGAATCATTTGTCACCAGATAAGAGATATCACCTTATCTCTGAAGACTAATGACCGCAGCCTAAGGGCTCCCATTCCAGGAGTTGCAGAGCTTCTCCTGTCATCCTCCTCCAGAGTGGCCTTGGATGGGGGGGGGTCCCTGACCCTCCCTGGAACAAAGCCCTGCCTCACTGGAGTTTCCTCTATCAATGGGGAACAAGGCTGGCTGTCCACTTCTACCCCATCACAGCATACATGCCCAGAGTATCAGAGCTCAAAGGACTTTCTGCTCAGAATCCCAAGTCCCCATGGGACAGTTTGAAAACCACTAGGCTGGTCCTGCCTTGCCACTGCACAGACAAAGGAATGAAGAACCAGAGAAATGAAGTGCCTCATCCAGCATTACACAGCAGTTCCTGCTAACTAAGGCTAGGGCCTCTGCATGGGGCCATTTACATGAGGATCTGGATTCCAACCCCAGCCACAATCTCTGATTATTCCCCCCCTGGGCTTTATTTTCCCTTGCTGTTGAAAGGATTTTTCCCAGGATGATGAATAGACCAACCCTTCAGAGAAGCAAGTTTGTGGCATCTAGCGGTTCTCAAGATCCCAGCAGGTGCTCATGAGCTCTGGGAGTAAGGCTGATAGTGGGGGGCACTGGCTTGAGCCACAGTCTCCTCTGGGCCTAAGGATCTGGGGTGTGCAAAAATGGGGGAGGGGCCGCAATTATCCAGATGAGGCAAGAAGAGCAGCTGGATTGGTGCCCTTCAGGCCCCTTGGGGTAAAGGCATCAGGTCCTATAGACCCTATTAAGATATTAGGAGAGAACTCTCCTCCCCCTTCTTCCGTGGGCTGACCCACTCTCTGTGCCTCAGTTTCCCCCTCTGTGAGATGAACTGTAAAGCCTGTATAGAATTAAACACAGAGGGTGATGGACTGATTGCAGGGCTGGGAAAGGACCACATCTCCCATGGTTGTCCTCACTCCCCACTTCCTATCAATAATTCCTGGAAGCAAGACTGCCACCAGTTTATTTTGCTCCTCTACCAGTGCAACTGACAGCAGACCAGAGTGACTTTTTTCTCCTTTGGATTCACTGATGTCACTCCCTCTGGACCTCAGCTTTTCCATCTGTAAAATGGCCAGATGGCCCGTTCACCTCTGACTCCACCCTTTCGAATCTCAGCCTGGAGAGAAATTCCAAGGTCTCTTGAAAGGATCTAGTAGCCAGTTGTGGCCTCATCACACCTGAGCATCAGGTGGAGAGGAGTCTCGGCTGGGGCTGCCTCCTGCAGTCTCTCCATCTCCAGACAGGGCAGCCCTCCCCAGGCTTGTCTCCTCTTACTGTGGCTCCTGTGCCACAGCACTGACCTCTTAGCTGGTCTCGCCACACCTTCCAGTACACACCCTGCTAGCCCATCACCCTCCCCTTCTGAAACCTCCTCCATGACTTCTCACTGGTACCCTAGAATAAATTCCAATTCCTTAACTCAGCCCTGGATGAGTCTATATGGCCTGCCCTCTGGGCTATCTTCCCCAGCACAGGTCACACAAACCAGGGGCTTAATAAACAGCTCTCGAACAAAAAGATGAAGAGCCCATGTGCCTTCAGTGCACTTCCAAGTTAATTTAGTCAAGGCCTACTCCCCCCCCCTCCATTTCTAGGGGATGTCAGGGTTGGGGGACAGCTCTGATTGAGGAAAGGATGTGATTTGGGGCCACTGGGGGAAGGAAGTCCCCTTCAGTCACCAGATAGCACTCACCCCAACCTCTCCACCCCGCCCAGCCTCTGCCTGAGAGGGGACAGAAGCCACCCAGGGAGGAAAGTCCCTCCACATAAGGAACAATGTCTGCTGGCACAAGGACTGGCTTGTGGGTTTCTGCCCTCTTCCCTCATTCCTTTCTGCTGGGTGAGCAGCTGTCCCAAGGCCTGCTTATTTCTCCTGTCTCAAATTTTCTATAAGAAGGATACTTTTCACTTGTGCCTGGCTAAGCACCTGCCCCATCCACATTTGGTGATCACCTATGGATGGCTCTACGGTCCCATTTATCTCAAGACTGGGTGTTTCACAGTCATAGCAGATTGAAAGAGGCCTTGGAGGAGAAGAGGGGCAGGAGCCGACTGGGGAAGTAACATTTATCCAGTCACCCAGTTTGCCTGGTGCTATTTATGTAAGCCTTGACTTTTCCCAGTGTATTTTGAGGTTATCATCCATGGGCCCATTTAGCAGAAGAGGACACTGAGGTGCTCAGAGTACATGGTTCAAAGTCACCCAGACCTTTCACTATGCAGGTCCTCTTTCTCCTTCGACGCCCTATTCTCCTTCTGTCCTCAGTTCAGGCACCTCCTCCTGAGACAGCATCGCAGGGGAGTGGCCCCTCCCACTATCTGCCTAAATTTGCAGATCTGTAGGCCGCTGTGGCTGGGGTAACTTTCCAAGACTTGTGTACCCAGCTCCTAAAGGAGGAAGGGAAGTCCTCAGAGACAGAGCTGCATGCTCAAGCCACTCAGCACTTGGTGACAGATGACAGATGCGACTGCTGCAAGGGCTGTAACTTTCTCCTTCGCTCCCTCCCCCTTCCGAAGAAGCCACCGAGTCCAGGCAGTGGGGACAGCTGACCCAGCAGAAGCTCAGCAGACCAGGCTCTCCACCCAGCCCCGGCTTCCCCTCGCCTGGAGCGCGGGTTTTGTTGTGGGTTTTGTGCACCGTGTTTTGTTCCGTCCCCGGCCCCTCCCCGCTCGAGGTCCCCCCGCCAGCCTGCCCCCCAGCCCCGCCCCGGCCCCGCCCCTCCCCCGCTCGGGCTCCCGGCGTGCTGGCTCTTGACTTCATCCACTAAGTCAATAGCCCGGGCGCGGGCGGGCCGCTCCCCCCGCACCGCGCCGCCCCCCGGTTTTCTTCTCGGGATAATGGGGGCTCTTTGTGGCCTAATCAGCCTCCTGAGGGGCCAGGAGGCCCGGAGCGTTTCCCCCGCGGCCGTCGGTGGAAATGAAAGCGGGATTAAGTCCCGGCCTCGGCCCACACCATAGTAAAGCGCCACCAGGCATTCGCCCCTTCAAAGCCCCTTTCGGGGGTTTGGTTACTTTATTTCTAAAGTTGTTTGTATTCCTAAAGTGGCCATTGAGGCGCGAGCGGCGACGGCGGGAGAGGGCGGCGGGGAGGAGGAGCCCTGGGAGCCTCCCCCTCCCGCGCCTGGGGCCCGCGACCAGTTTCCTAAGAGCTTTCTCGGCCCTAATTTCCTCCTGCCCGGGAGGCCGGGAGGGGCTTTTAGCCCCACTAATCAGATGGGGGAAACTGAGGCCCAGGCTCAGGAAGTAACTGACGCAAGGCTCCACGCCCGAGGATGCGCACCGGGATTCTAACCCACAGCGCAGCGGAGGGGAAAAGAAAGGATCTCTGGGGAGCGGGGACGGAGGCAGAGGCGAAGGGCCGTTTGTAGCTGCTCGAGAGCAGCTGAGTGCACCAGCTGAACCTTTGGGTGTAGCTTGTACCGCCATAGAAGGGGAAGTCCCAACCAAACGCAATGCGACCCCTTGGAAGGAGGGAGGTTCAGTTCCATTTATTAAAGAAAGTTCCAGAGTCCTTTTTTCTTAGTTCACTTAAAACATCTCCAACAAACCCCACAAATGCTGGAATTCGGCAATAATTCAGACACCCCACCCCACCCCCATCGCCAAAGTGGGAAGGGGCAGGCATTTTGCATTTGGGCAGCTGTGGGCAGTAGGAAGAAGGAGAATGGAGGATGGGACACTGGGGGGGGAGGGAGGGGAGTGTCAAAAAGCAGAAGGAAAGGGTTCCTTCAGCAGCTCAACCTTGGGAATTTCTTTTTTCTCCCAGAATTTTGGACCTTGGGAAGAGTGAATCCGAGCTCAAGAAATCCAGGCGAGAGGGAATACAGTAAGGATGAAGATTGCGGGAGAGGGCCTTACTACCAAGTCGAAGTCGGGGCTTGGGGCTGGAAAGCGCGGTCCCGCGCAGCTCCGCCCACCAGCGGCGTGAATTGCATCTGGTGGTTACAAGAGTGTGGGAGATACGGGCGCTTCTATAGGGGTCCACTGGCGACAAGACGGCTCCAGAAGCTTCCTTGAAACTCCTCCTGACCCCTGCCAACTCCTTTAGTGTGATTTTTGTGTCTATGCAGCCGGGGAGGACTAAAAGACAAGTTTCCAGGAAACCAGGGGACTTGATACCCAAGTCTCCACGCAAAAGCATAAGCAATGCACCTCCCAAACACACATACACCCCACAAAACTTCTCTGAATGCTGCCCTCGCTCCATCTCCAGTTCCCTAAAGACCCTCAATTCAAACCGGCAGCCCTGGCTGTCCTTCTCCACCTGTGGCCCTCTCCGAGATTTGACCCTGCAGAAAGGCGGCTGCCTGCTCTGCTGGGTCTGCAGAGTCAGGGTCCCACAGAAAGGTCCCTAGAAAAGTTTAAGGTGGTGTTTTCCAAACTATTTCTGGCCATCAACATACCCATTTTTCTGTGCTGTGTGTACAGGTGTGTTTTTTGGGGGGCTTTTTGATCTTTGGTCTGTTTAGGCATGTCAAAGACTGCAGCCAAGGCCAGAGGCTCAAGAGTCCTGCGGCTGGGCCCTCCTCCCTCTGCCTCTCTCTGGAAGTTTCTGCACAACCCAGGCCCTGGTAGGGCCAAGGCCTGCTACTTCAGAGGTCATATGGGAATCTGCCGATTTCAGCCCCTGCCCCCTAAAACACACTGCCTACAGTTGTGCTCACACATGAACTTGCACACACAAACAGACACACACACACGACAGCCACAACCACCACCCCCAGACACATACACAGGCATCTCTGCTAAGAGGCAGGTCCACAAGGAGATCCAGGTAGGCATTGTTTATTTGTGGCCTTGTTTATTTTCTGTCTCCACCACCTGGCTCCGAACTCCATGAGGGGAGGGACCTTTTGTTGCCTGAGGTATTCCCAGCATTTAACACAATGCCTGCCACCTAATAGGTGTTCAACAAAATTTTTGCACAGGGAATAAAGAAATTCACACACACATTTACCCCTCAGAGGAAAATTTCCTTTTTTGGTGGTACAGGGAAAAGAAGAGCAGAGTATGTTTGCTTATCTCTGCATATAAATGCCCTAGAAAGGACCCTTTCAACCACCACTTTTTGTGGGGGAGGGAACCAGGAGGGCAGGGTGAGTTCCCTTGCCTCTGTTTTGGAGAAAGGAGGCAGCAGCAAGGGCCACACAGAGGACAGGCTCTCAGTGCCCCCCATCTCCTCATTTGGGGCTCTCTGATCCAGGAATCACATGCTACCTAGAGAACAGTGGAGTTATGAAGAGGCAGGATGTGAGGTGGGGGGGGGAGGGGATATACCTTCTAGAAGCCCAAATACCCCTTTATAGCGCAGTATGCAGAATTCTGTCTATATGAACTTATGAGAATGGCCTGGGCTTTTTTGTTTTGTTAGTTAGTTTGCTTTTGGGGGATTTTATCCTATTCCCAGTGGGGTCCAGGATACCCCCTCCAAAGGATAAAAACCTTATCTTAATCTAATTCTCTGTTTTCTCTTTGGAGGAAACTGAGGCCCGGAGAGGTTGAGTTGTCTACCACTATATGGCTAAGTGAGTTGGGGGTGAAGTGGATACTAGAACCCTAACCAGAGCGCACTGTGGTCATCCCGGATTCTTCCAGCCACGCTCACCTGTGTTAGGAGGGCGATCGAGAGAGTTGGGCAATCGGCGGAGGGAATTGAACGCTCAGTCACAGGGAATTGGTGGGGGCGAACTGGGCCCGCAGCCACACAAAGCCTTCAGCTCGCCCTGGGTTGTTACCTCACCCTCTCGTGCCCTCCAGTCTGCAGCGTGTGAAGCCAGGAGTGTGGATAGTGGCCTGCGTGCCATCCCGTCCCAAAGACAAGAAGTTAGAAGACGCAGCTGCTAAACCGGAAGGCAGCAAGCTTTACTCTCGGGGCAGTGAAACCCCGGCCGGCCTGTTTGTTTAGCGTGCTCTGAACCAGGGTTCCCCGCCCCCCCCCCAGCTCCGCGTCCTGACACCGCCAGCCGCGCGGGCTGGCCCCTTCCCAGCGCCCGGGGTCGGAGTGCGGATCCGGGGCCCCCGCCTGGGGGTCGGCCTCCCTCCCGCCCAGCCGGCCCAGCTCTCTCGCCTCTAATTAAGCGGCGGGATCGCAGCGAGCCGCCGGGACGGGTTGTAATATGATGAACTGCCTTTGTGCCAGTGTCACCGAAAGCGCTTCTGATAAGGAGAAGCCGCAGAGGATCAAAAGGGCGGCAGCGGCTCTCCCGCCTCCCGCCTTTCCCTCGCCGCCGCCCGGCTGTGCGCTCTGGCTCTCTCCGCCCGCGCTCTCCCGCGGGCTCTGACTAGGTCCCGCTGTCTCTCCTGATCTGCCCGTCCCTGGGGCAGCCTTTCGGTGGCTGTGCGTCTCTTTGTCTTTCTTCCTGCTGCTGAGCACCTCTCTTGGTTCCTCCGTCCTGAAACTCTATGACAGAGTTGGTGGGTGCTTCTCACTCTGAATTTTCTTGCGCTGTCTCAGCTGACGCTCTCCTCCTCTCAGACTCTTAGTGGTGCCACCTCTTTGGCTCTCTGTCTCTGCTGTCTCTTCCCAGCCCTCCCTTAATGTCCACTGGGGCTCAAGAGCAACGCACCTCCAGGACCCCAGTCACCAAGTCATGGAGAGGTCCATCAGCTGAACTGCAACTCGGGGGTGAGGAGAATTGGGCCAATTCATTGGCAGCCAGCTCCACTGCCCCTTACAACACACCCTCACTCTGCTCAGCTGCCAGGCGATGAGCCTGCCACGTGCTCCTGAAGCACCCGGGAATGCCCTCGGAGCCTCTTTGGAGCTGGACTTCAAGCGCATACAACCTCATCTCACTCCTCTGGAGATTGCTTCCCCCAGACTCTTTTCCTCTCCCCAGGGGATGAAGTTCCAAGTGCAGCCGACCTCCCTCCCTTCTCATCCCCTTCCCCTCACCCCTTCCTTTGGCCCCCACCTCCCCTTTGCCCTCGACCCCTTCTCTTCCTCCTCCGGGCCTCTACCCTTCCTTGGCTGGCTGGTAGTTCCCCCTGCGCGCTCTCTGGGCTCATTCCCTGCCTCACTCTCCTCCACCCCACTTTGAAGTTTTGGAGAGATCTATCTACTAATGGCGAAGTTTCCCCCTTAGGTCACCGTTCTGCCTTGATTCGATTTGGGAAGGAGAGTTCCCTCCCCTCTCTCTGCCCGACCCCAGCCGGGTGGATAGCTCCAGAGCAGGTCAGAAAGCCTGACCCCATTTCCACCTTTTCCTCTTTCAGCCAGAATTGGGGGAAGGGGCAAAGAAGAGAAAAGGCCCGACAGCAAAAACTGAGGGGGCATCCCAGTCTTCCAATCACCTCTTATCCTGATACTCAATTGCATTTCCTAATTACGCCATTAGTCTGGAGTGGGAGGGAGAGAAGAGCTACTTTTCTGGAATTCCTGGAATGTGTCTCCCCTTAGGGTCTTCAAGGCCCCAGAGCCTCTAGGGAACCTTCCCTTTGGGGTCCCTCCTCAATACTGGAACCTTTCCCCTCACTGGGCATTGTCTTTTTCTGGGCTCTTAGTTATGCTAGCCTTAGACTGTGAGCTTCCAGGACCAGACCCAGGACCTGGTACATTACATGTTTATATCCTCAGGGACCCCCTACCCCACCGTACAGAATCAAGCTTCATCAACTTTGTTGATAATGGTATAGAATGATGTCAAAACACAAGTCCAGAAAGAGAACCTGGAAGGAAATCTCATTTGCTCAGCTCTTTCTCACTATATAAAAATATATGTTTTTATAGTATTTATATATAATATAGTGTGTGACAACTATCATTTTCATAAAGACACACTTAAAAAAAAAGCCCAAATAATCACCTTACTGCTTTCAAGCTACTGTTACGTGTGCTTTTAAATCCTTCCATGTAAATTCCACTGAAAATTTGGAAAGCTGTGAAAGGGGAGGGGGGCGGCGGGAGTGGGGGGGAGGTTAATCCGGGTTTAATGCTGCGATGCAGTCTTAGGACCAGGGTTAGCCCGATTGCGTTATCTCTTCCCAACATTTGAGACGCCCATATTTTACCAAGCCAAATAGCTCCGAGAGCAGCGCAGATGGCTGCCGTGGTCGCGCCTCAGGAAAATGTGTTATTAATATCTAAATAACTTCCCAATACTGTCTGGTAAATCTCCCCTCTACCATTCCAAATGATGAATTCGTTTGAAGTCTTCCCCCAGTCTCATCTTTTCAATGTCTCTCTCTCTCCTCTCTTCTTCTTAGCCAGGCTTATTTCAAACTGGTAAATATCTAATTCCTTTAACCGCTGCGCCGTGCACACTAGTCTTTTAGGTACAAACGGCTTGAAACAGCCGGCATGTGGCGGTGCGTGCCCTGAGGTGAACACAAACCCGCGCGCCCTCGCGGCGGGGTACCCCACCCGGTTTAGACGCGCCTGCGTTCGGCAGAAGGACAGCGCCGGAACCTCAATCTGCAAGCCAAGCTCCTTTCCTTGCGTGCCCCGGGGACCCTCTCCTGGTTCCCCCGCAGAGTCCCATAGGCACCCCACCCCCTAAAACACGGCTCTGCCAGAGGCCCCCAGTTCCCCCCGCAACTCCTTGCAGCCCTGGGACCGCTTCCCCCGCTTGCTGGGGCGGATAATTACCCTCCGCTCGCCTGTTCTCCCTTGTTTAAAGTTTGTTTTCTAAATGTCTTCTATTAGATTATGCTCGTTCATTCCCCCTCCGACCTTATCTCCTTCTGTCTCTTCTCTCCTTGCCCGTCACACTCGATTTAGGCAGGAGTTTATCTGACAAACAGTTTGCCGACTTTGTTTATTTACCGCGGGTTCCGGGGCTGCGTGCGCGCGCGAGCGCCAGTGTTTGCCTTTGTAATAGTTATCTCTTCATTGTTGTTCTTCGTTAGTCTCAGCTCCCTCCTCCCTCTCTCTCTTCTTCGGTTGGGGGGAATGGAGGGAAGAAAGGGGGAGTCTTGTCAGCCCAGTGTGGGCTCGCCCCCTCGCCGGGAGCCCCCTCCGCCCTGAGTGTCCCCTCTCCGCTCGCCCCATCCCCCACCGCCCGGGCCAGCCAAGCCTCCCGCGCCCCCTCCCTCTCTCCCTCTGGTCTCACTGAATATCCACCACCGAGCGCTGCCTAAAGCCGGGGAATTGCCTGACACCCTCCCATCTTCCTCCGAGCCCCCATTATGCGAAGCTGATCCCACTCTGAACAGCCTCAAATCCCGCCTGGACTCTGTTTGATTAGATTGCCAACCCGGGGTAATCCTTTGATTTGGTGGAGTGTCAATTACCTTTCTCTAAATACACATTTACAGAGGAGGGAACTTGTTGGTTTAAATCAATGCAGATTGTTTCCCGATAAATGGACTATCTTCGTCTCCTCCCTTGCACCCTCTTCCCAGGCCCCACTCCCTCTCCACCCCCTCCGCATCCCCGTTCTCGCGGATCCGGTAAACAATGCCCCTTCCAGGTGTGAAGCCGAAAAACGGTGTGGGCTGAGCAGAGCGGTGCCCCCCTTCCCCTATTCATTCGCTCCCCCGGAGCCTAATTAAATTTGGCAGGTCCTTGTACACACAATCAAAACAGCTTCCTCCAGTGTAGCAAACGACCGAAAACCGCATTAGCAGCTATCGCCGCTGCCAAATTAAATTGTTTCCCACCTCCTTTTTACAAGTGTCTAAAACCGACACTTCAGGCTCTCCCCTCCTTGCCGATCCTGCCCCGTCATTTCCCACTCCACACCTGTAAGTTTGTTGCTTTAAAACATAAATATGGAAAAATGCAAAGGAAAAGAAAAAAAAAAACCTCTGCTTCACACACTTCCTCGCCCACCCCACGTCTTTTAGACCCATGATGTCTGCAGACGCTCCCTAGGGACTCTGCCACCCCCCAGGGTTTTCTCCCCCTGGAGGATAACACCATATCCTTCACCTCTTCTGCTTCTTATCTTGTAACTCCTCCCCCCACCCCGTATTTCATATTAATTGTACCCCACTGGGCTTTCTACCCTAGAGACCAACTGGAACCCCATGTCTGATCCGGTCAGTTTGGGCTTAAAGGTGTGCATTGTGAGATGCATGAGGTTTTGCCCGTTCTCATGGCTTGTCACTGCTTTATCATTGTTTATATTGTTGCTTATTTCTTCACACTCACTCTCTTAGCTCCCACAGAGGACTGGTTTGACCCTTTGCGACCCCCTATCAAATTCCCCACAGGAATCTCTCAGGGCTGAGACCCTAGGGGAATCTTTTCCTTTCCCTTCTCTCCTCAAATCCTCTCTCTGTTGGGTCCCTGCCTTGTCTCTCCCCCGATCCTTAGAAAAAGAGGCGAAAAGGAGAGCGTCTAAGTGCGTGGGGGCATAGGACTGTGCTCTCCACTCTCCAGGTGAGTGGAACATGCATGGCCGGAGCCCCTGTCGGCAGCAGTCTGAGAATTCTCACAACCAACAATCCTAATAACTCAGTCTTAACAAGGATAAGAGCAAAAAAAAAAAAAAAAAATACGAACAGCCTCATGAATATCAGCCCAAGGGGAGCAGGAGTGAGCTGTTCAGAGATGAAAGTGCATAGAAATAAAAGCTCAATTTAATCTGCTTTAAAACCCTTCAACTTAACGTTTGTGCTTCAAACTCTGAGAGTGAGGACTGATTGCGGATAAATAGTTTCTTACCATGCCTGGAAGCTATTACACCCCTCTCCAACACAGTTTCCTATTCAGCAGTCCCAGTTTTCATTACCAGCTCTAATAAGTCTTAACATTATTAAATGCCAAGCGGACGATAGGAAAAAACGGACTCAGGGAGGGATCTCTCTTTAGTGCTTAAAGAGGAGAGCTCTTAAACCCCTTCTTTGGTGGCTCCCCGCCACGAGCAGGGCAACTCCCCCCCCACCCAGAGAAAGCATTTTTCAAGAGCAAGAAGCCAAAATAAAGTTGTGGGTGAGCACACTTCCCCCTTTTCTGGCCATAGGGCGTCTCTGCCTCTCCAGACCTGGGTAGCTGGGGTAGAGGTTGGTAGGTTTTTCCACCATTAACTTGGCCATGAAACTAGTGTCTGGGTTCCTGGAGAGAGAAGAGGAATTCACTGAGATGCCTGTGGACTGGCTGAGGCACTCAAATTGGAAAATGCTATATTTTGCCCACCGATGGACAGACAACCTTCTCCTCTGTCCCATCATACTGCCCCTTCACACCCGTTTACAATCATACAGGACCCTCACACCAAAGCCGGCTTGCACAGATGTACAATCCTCCAGTGCCTTCAGATTCAAAAACCCTAGGGGCAGGAGTCATGTGGAACGGAGACTGTGCTTACAGGTCCATCTAGTACACAATCATAATGCCCAATATGCCCGCTGTCACTCAAAAAACTGCAGGGACATTCTGGACACCAGGCCCACGGCACGAGATCATTTCGTTTCTCCCATTCCTCTGCAAACTCAGCACCTGTGTTCTCGGCCTCCCCAATCTGGACAGGCTGCTCTTCAAACCCTTTGAGAATTGGCGCTTCCTGGTTCTGCTTCAGGAAAAACCTCCATGCAGCGAAGCTGCCTGTTAGCTGGTTTTGTGAGCCCAGGCCTGCACTGGAAGCCCTGAACTCCCTTGAGTCAAGAGGGATCCCCCAAAGCACATCATCTTTCCATCCTCTTCCTTTCCCTCTTTCTGAGGAAATCTACCTATTTGTGTTTCCTCAACGATAGAATTAGACATATCTTCATCATCCACACACATCTAAAAAATCTCTCCAAATAAAACCAAACCACCTTCCACGTCTCCCGGGGATAACTCTCAAAAGGAAATGTCTCATAAGTATTCACTGGGAAAGATTCAGTTCTAAGTGTCTCCCTTCAAAAGTCCAACTTGTCTCTTTCCAATAGGAGCTGAAATAAGCCCAGGTGTCCCAGGGCTCTGGGCAGACTTGTCAAGCCAGAGGGCAGCGTGGCAGGGCAGGGTTCCCTCCCTCTGCAGACCGAGGCCCTTTGGCAGGCCCGGCACAGCGGGGTGCCAGGCACAGCTCGACCCCTTTCTTCGCTGCCCTTTTGTCCCTCACGGGACTCCAGCTCCATCCACTCCAGGCCCTGAATGTCAATAGCCCGCCCCTTCCCAGCTCTGGCCTGTTCTCACACTGGGTTGCCGGGCCCCCAAATCCTTCCCCCTTGGAACAGACTGGTGGGGGCTGGGCGTGGATTCCGAGTTGTCTTTGGAAGAAGGCTTTGTCTGTGAAGTTCATCTTCAAGGTTGAAAGGGACTACTAAGAACTCAAGAGAGACCTGAGCTAGGAGGAGGGGGTCCTGGGAGAAACCTCTGGAAAAAGACTGGGCCCAAACGTGCTCTTTACCGAGCTTCCAGTTTCCAGGGCACTATGAGGCTTTTTGCAAAGCCATGGTTTTGCGGGTTCCCGTCCCACTATTTTTCCACTTCTCTCAGTTGTGGGTGTCTGGGGGCCCCCTTCTTCACCCCACCCCCCAGTCTTTGGGATTTCGTGTCTTTCCCTTCTATCACTCCTCTAGTTGCCACTTAATACTTACCAAATCCCAAGCAGCATTGCAAGGGGAGGAGTAATGAGGAAGAACTTTCCCTTCCTTTTCTGGAAATTTCCCTCTCCCCACTCCCAAACCAAAAGCAATTCCCTTTCTCCATGCAGACGCAAAAAAAGATAAATGCCTTCCTCAGTTGACCCGGCGAAAAACTGGGCGCTGGGCTCAGAGTCGGGTCCGCACCCACCATATGGAAGCTGGGCTAAGGATGGGGAGAGGGCGTGTGGAGTCTGAATCTCTCCCCCACTGGGATCCTACGACCTTGGGCAACTGAGAACTTGGCCTCAACCCCCGCCCGCCGGCCGGCGCACGCTAAAGAGGACAGCACCTTGGTGCCCCCCACTCCGCCCTGGCAACGTGGGGCTGTCAGACGTAGGCCCTCGCTAATTTTTATTGATTGCAGCGGTCAGTCAGCTGTCAGGATAGGTTTCAAGGGACCGTTTAGGGAGCATGTGCGGGTCTGGTTAACAAATTCATTTAGGGAGCCGCGGGCTGGCTCCTCTTTCCGTGGCCCTCCGCCCCCTTGCCCAAGTTTCCTATAAATAATTGATCAACGCCAGGATGAGGAGCCACGCCAGCTCCAGAAGAAACACACACTCCGGAGTACTCGAGTAGACCAGGTGCAGCGCCTGGGGGACACTGTCCGCGGCTCACTACCCCGCAGCCCCGCTTCTCAGGGAGGCGCAGCTTTGCCCCGGCCGCGGCTCCCCTCCACCGAGGGGCGCTGTCAGTAACACCAGAGAGGCTCCCGGCTGCCCAGCGGGCTGCGGGTCCTTCCTCTAGGCTTCTGGCCGCCTGTGTCTGGCGGCAGGAGCGAACCGCTGGCCCACACCTGCAGCGCGGAGAAACGCGGGCTCCCGCGTCGCGGCCCGGGGCTGTCCCCTACCTTTGTCGCCCAGGATGCCGTCAATGCTGTGTTTGGCTTTCTTCTCACCGTCGTCTTCCTTCTTGTCGGCTTCGTCGTCCTCCTCTTTCTTCCCGAACTTGATTCTGAGCACGCGGCTAATCGAACTCACTAAACCTCAGAAATGCAAAGGCAGAAGAGCGAGCATAAGTCGTTGGGTCGGGGCAGCCAGCGAGTGGCGGCCTGGGACCCTGGGGGGAAAGTCGGGAAGCCGCCTGCTTCGTTGGTCCCTCCTCCCCCCACACAGGCATTTTTAAGCATTTACACCTGCTCAAGTTCAGTCACCCAGTTCCTGAGGCCTGACTCACACCTGGGACACCCTGGTAAGACCTGGCAGAGATGCCCCCCAGAGCGTTCCTATACACATCCTTGCACACGTGTGTGTGCCTTACACCACCACATACTCTAGCTGCCCCAGGGCTCCTCAGCCCTGCCCCTACCATTGCCACATGCAGGTGTGCACAGGTACACGTGTACACACACACACACACACCAGGCCACTTTTCCTCTTACAGGCTTGGGGCCTCCAAATGTGGGACCCACTGGTGGCTGGTGGTAGCAACAGAACAGAAATGATAACAGGAATGTGAATGCCCAGGGACGCCCGTAGACATCAACCCTCCTGGGACAGACCCATCTATTTAGGCCATTTCTTGGCGAAAGCTCCAAGGGAACCTGTCTTACCATCTGAACTTCTAGGTTAACTTTTTGCACCTTTCTGTCTGCTTGCCTGCCTCCCTGCCTTTCTGTCTCTTCCTCCTCCCCCTCTGTCCTAACTTTTTTCTCTTTCCCTCTTCTTTCTGTTCACCTTCTGCCTTTCTGTTTTGAGTCATTCTCCTGCCCTAACTCTCTTTGCCTTCCTGTTCCCTTTCCTCCCAACTTCTTCCCAAGTTCCCTGTCAGCCACCATCTCCTCTCCTCCCTCTTCCACCTCCAGCCCCCTGGCCGGGCTCCTGGCAGTCCCTGCCAGCCCAGTTGCCTTCTCACCTGAGGGCACGGTGCTGCGGTCACAGTGCCCGTCCTTCAGCAGCCGGTCCCGGATCTCCCAGCTGAACATGCCTGGGTTTTCCCTCTTGTATTCCTCGATCTTTTTCTCCACATCCGGAGTCGCCACCTGCTTCAGAGGTGGAGGTGGGAGAGCAGGAGTGGAAAGATGGGGTGGGAGGAGGGAGATACTTTTAATATCAACCTCCCAAGAGCCCCAGGCCAGGCTGGTGGCTCAGGTCGCCATGCCCCCACCCCCCTAAGAGATTGGCTTTATGCTTTCAAGAAACATGTTCCTGGCTCTTAGGAAGGGGGGGGGAGGGATAGGTAAAATAAAACCTAGTTGGAATCCCAAGAGCCTTCTCTCACTACTCACACAGGCTGAGAGATTTCCCCTAATCTCAAAAGGTGTTAAGGGGTTGGGTACAGATGTTGGGACAGCTTGGGAGGGCCCATGGCCTAAGTCTTGGACAAGCTAGACCTCATTACCCTCATCTCTGAGAAATTCAAATAATGAGAAAATAATGGGTAGCTATCTGGGAGTAGGGGACACTCTCTTGCTGTACTTTCTGTGGGTGTCATACTCTCCCAGATGACACAGAGTAGTAAGAGGGGCCACAGCAAGATCCCCAGACCATGGGGAAGCTAGGGGCTGGCCTCTGTGGCAAAGACACTCACTCTGGGCTTGCTGCCGCCAATGGCCCCAGGCCGGATGGACCCAGTCTCCTGGTATCGGCAGAGAATCTTGGAGACGCAGCCGTGGGAGACACGCAGCTGGCGAGAGATGACACAGGGCCGGATGCCATGGTGGGCCATCTCCACTATCTTGTGACGGATGTGGTTAGGCAGGGGTCGCCCGTTGATGAAGACCCCTCCAAGCTGATTGACCCGGCCTTGGCCAAGTGGGGTGGACACTGGAGAAGGGAGGGGAGATGAGAGAGGAGAAAAGCATAGGATGAGGAGGAGATACTGAGTGCACCCCCTGACTCCAATTTTGAGTGGGAGAGCGGCTCTCTGACATCCTAACACCTGGAGGTTCCGTAGTTTGGAAAACAAGTGTCATGACTCTGAAGGAGGGTTCTACAGAGATGGAGAGAACCTTCCCAGATGCTGTGTCCCCAAACCTCTGCCCCAGTAGGAGGAATGAGGGTGCACCTGGAGGATCTGAATGCTCCTGCAAAGGGGAGCCAGAGAGACAGAGGCCAGAGAGCAGAGCTTTAGAGATGTTGACACCAATGGTTCTCTATCTCCTAGGCCACAGCCTGGGCCTCCCGCTTCCCAGAGAGCCTGATAGTCTGTGAGTTGTGGCCCATCTGGTCAGTTCCAGCAGTCCTAGTTGTCAAGACTGATCCATTTTATTGGGGGCTAGAAAGGCTGGTTGATAACTGGCCCTCAGAGCTCTGCCTTGAGCAGTAGAGCTGTGCTACCTATGGCAGAAACAGCTGAGGCTCAGCCTAGGGACAGGTGACATGATGCTCCTGGCCACTGCCTCTGGGGGTACCTGGTTATACCTTGGGGGACTCCCCTTGCTTCCAATCACTCTCAAAGTCCTAATTTCGTTTTGGGATAATTTGGGGACACACTCCACTGCTCCTCTCCTACATCAAATACTCCACTTGGTCTCAGGAATGCATTGACTGTCCCTGTAGGCTCTGAGACACTGGCCTGCAGATGGGCCAGAGCCCGGGGTGTGTGACTTTGGGAACCTGGGAGATAGGCACCCCTCATGTGCGCTGGGGAGGAGAGAGCACCCCAGTCGCTTAATGCAAAGTCTACACAATTTCCTCACAGAAGGTTGGGGGACACCCAGCGCATTAATCCGGCCTCGATCCCCCCAATTTGGGGACTCAGCGGCTGCGGAGATCTGGAAGATTAGAACGATTTCACAGCCGCCGGAGTGTTGGGAGCCGGCGGTGTAATTGGAAGGGAGGAGGCAAGAGGAGGCTTGGCTGCTGAGCTGTTCCTGCCGCCCCCTCCCTCACTCTCCTGGTCCCCCCACCTCTCTTTGTAAAAGTAGGTGTCTGAAGCCACCCTCGGATTTAATCAGAAATCATGCGTCGCCAAGTCAGAGTCACTCGGTCTCCGTGGCGGGATATGCCATTAGCGCTCGAGAGCTCTTGAGCGCCCAACTTTATATTCAAGAGCCTCTTTAGCGACCGGCACTCGGCTCTCCTCAGTATTCTGCGTCATGTTGGGCAAATATTGTTCTAATCCGCGCGCGTCCTCAGCCGCCTGTTTTACTTGCATTCGCTACAGTAGAGTGCCACGGCAAATCCCCGGGCTTGCGCGCTCTCCCGCCTGCGTGGCTGCTCGCGCGCACTTGATCACGGAGCCGCTCTCTTCGCCTCTGTCTAATTCAGGGACCCGGCGCCGTCTCGCTGCCCAAGGGGCCCCCCTCCTCGGATCGCAGGCTGCCTGCCCGCCCGCCCCCTCCCCTCCTGCTCTCCCCTTCCTCACGCACCAGGGGCTCATGCAACTACATGAAGAGTAATTAAGACAGTCGTACATATCTCTGCTTCTCTCCGACACCCTGGGCTACCTAACCCCAGAAGGCAAATGATCCTTCAGTGACAGGTCCAAGGCCTTCCACTAGTTTAAAAAGAAAACAGAACAGAAAACGCCCCTAGCCCTTTCTCCAGCCGGGAACCCGTTGGCCGCCTGTCCTCTCCGCTCTCCCCGGGCGCTGGAGGTTTAGGAAAGCGACAGTTAAAAGATCAACACGTTCGCGGCGTTTCCACGTTGCCTGTGCCCTCTCGCCGGTTCGAGATTCTCTCCCTGGAGATTTTCAGAGTTCGAAAGCCCAAGTAAAAAGTTTTTTGGGGAAAAAATCGTTACTACTTATTATTTAGAATTTGCTTGTTTTCAGGCCGAAAAGCAGGAGTGTTTGAGTGTCGAAGAAACGACAGTCTTCCTAGTTTAGACATACAAAGTATCACACATTGTAGGTATTTCGAACTAAAAGGGATTGGAAGACCACGCCAGGGGTGGAAGGGACAATTCAAAACACAAGTAGAAAGACGATAGCCAGCGAGCCCCTAGCGCTGAAAAACTATCAAGGAAGAAGAAAAGTATCTGAAAATAGTGGAAAGGGATGAAATTTACTAGGAGGCAAAAATCTACCAGGAAAGAGTTCCGACCCGCGGGTAAAGGCCAGTGGCTGGTGACCTGTGAAGTGGAGGCCGCCGCGGGTCAGTGAGATCCACACAGGACGGGACAAGTGTCCGTCCCAGAAACTTCCTGAGTCCCGCATCGGTCGTTGGACCCAGAAAGGAAGGGGGTCCCACTGCCACCGCGGGCGCCTACAACCACCCTCTGGAGACTGCCACCTCTCCTAGGACCTCGAGTTCCTGGCGGAGGGAGTAGGCGAGGCAAGCCTGGGCGCTCTTACCTTCCAAAGGAAATCCGGTGCGGGGATAGTTCTGCCCCGGAGCCGGCCGCATCATTCTCGGTACTGTGCCGGGAAGGGCCGCCATTCTTGGGCAGCTGGCAGGGGACGAATCCAGAGTCGGCAAGAATTCCCTTCCCTGTCCGCTCTTTTTACCCCTGCTGCGATCTCTTTCTTTCCTTCTCCTTCTTCTCCTTCTTCTTTTTCTTTTTTTAAACCTCTTTCTCCTCCCCTCCACACACACTCCCTACCCCCACCCCCCACCCCCGACTGCAGTCAGACCCGTCCAGAAGCTGGGGAGGGGGGTGAGGTGGGGGCCGATGTGGTGGGGGGAGGAGGGAAGGTGGCGACGAGGAAGTTCAAACAAATAAACACTCCAACCCCAAGTCCGCCTCTGCCTGCTCGGCTCGGAGAGAAGTTGTGCGGACTGATGTACCCCGCAGAAGTGGGAGACTAGGCCGGGCTCTGCAGGGGCCTGGGTGGGGGGGGGACGCGGTTGGAATAGGGGGTGGGCGGGCCTCGGACTGGCCAGCGGAGCGCTGTCTCGCTCGGGGCCAAAGTTTCTGAGCTGAGAGACTGCGGCGTGGATTTCTTTTTCGTATTTATTTATATATTTATCCTCTCGCTCTGGCTCCCTCCCTCTTCTCCACGCCTTCTCTCTGCAAGACCACACTCGCTACGCCCTGCGCACCAGCTCTCACCCCTCCGCCCCCTAGGAGACTTGGGGAGGGAAGAAGGTGCCTCCTCAGGTTTCGGGATGCGAGGGGAGGCGACAGGGGGTGACCCGGTTGGGGAAAAGAAGTGGAGAGCGAGGGGGCTCGGGTGATGAGCTGGGTAAGTTGTGCAAAAGTGCCCAACTGCAGCCGCGGCAGAAGGAGGAGGGGGAGGAGGAGGCGGTGAGCGAGATCTGATAGGTTCGGACTTCTCTTTTATTCATGAGGAGGGAAGGGGCGCCTGGGCGGAAGGGAGCGGAGGACCAATAACGAAAAGAAATCGGCAACGAATATTTTTTTTTCCCTTTTCTAATCCTCGGCTCGACCTCGTTTCGGGGGAGAATTTGAACTGCCCGTGAAAACAGAGGGAGCAGAGCCCGGGGAGCTGGGGGCTGGGGAAGAAGGGGAGGGGGCCAACTTTGTCCAAGTGTCTTCCTTTGATGAATGGGCTGGATCCGCCGCGTCCCCGGCCCCTGGGTCGCCCACGACCTGCTCTCCGCGTCGCGTCCGGGCTCTATGGGAATGTCTGCCTCCGGTTGGGCGCCTCTCTGGATTCTCTCGTCTTTTCTCTGGCCGCCCAGGGTCAGAGCCCGCTGTATTTCACGTCTTCTTTCTCCGTCTTACACACTGAAGTTCCGCGAGTGGGGCTCCCAGGAGCACGGCCTGGGGTGACTTCAAAGGAGCGATGGATTTTCTGGGTGAAGTAATTGCAGAACCCTGGTGACGGGTTCTTGCTCTTTTGGCAACTCCACGAAGCCCAGAGTCACGGTATCTGGGTCTTAAGCTTGGAAAAGTGTGAGGCCAAGTGTTAAGGACATTTCTTTTCCTCCCTTCCCAGGTCCAGAACCCCTCTTCTTCTTGGGATCCTCCTCTGGCCAAAATCCAGAACCCCTATCCGGCAGGTGTATGTGTCCTGGGGACTGCTCCGATGCCAGGTGCTGAAGATCTGGGGGTCCAAAGAGCCTATTCTAAGCGCATCAACTCTGAGTTCCTCGCAGGTGGATTAGGGGGACGCTACAATTAGATGATTGGGAGTGGGGGTGGGGTAACCAGAGGTCCACAGTTCTGCTTGTGAAGGCCAGAGTGACCAGTAGCCCCAGCCTCAGGACACTGAGTCCTGGGGGCGAAACGCCCTCCCAGCGGGGCAGGACGCCACAACTGCAGGCCTTTTGTCTCCCTGGGGAAAGAGTGTCTGGGCCCAGAGATAGAGGCAAAATACAATAAAATAAACCCAGCCCTTCAACTCGCCCCCTGCCTGCCCTCTCTTGGCGGTGGGGTCAACCTCATCTTAGCCTGGGGGGCTCTCCACTGGCTGGCCCCAGTGTGTACCCTCCTCCTCCCTCACCTGTGACCTTTGCCCCTCTCAGCATGTGTCAGACCCCCTTCTCCCTTCTCTCCAGGCACGAAAGACTCACCAGATTCTTGGGGGGGCCTTTCTGGGAATGGGGACCCTGCTAAAAACTTGTTAAACTCACACTCTCCAGCAGCTCCAGTATAGAGAATGCAGAGGCTCTGTAGCTTTGGAATTAGAACCGTGGCATGGGGGTGCCTTGCCTGGACCAGGCTGCCTGAGTTACAGGAGCCTCACCCCACAGAGATTGGGGAGGGAGAGATTGTGCAGGGAAGAAGGTAACCCCCTTCTCAGAACCCCCCATTGCTGGGGGGTCTGGTCTGCCTTGACCTCCAGAGGTGAATTCATATTCTTTCAGTCTTCCTTCTATACAGGTTATACAACATATCCACAATAATATATCCATACCAGTGTGCGTGGGCACACACATACACAAAATATGCATCTTGCCCATTCATTCATCCATCCATGCATCACTGACTTCCCTTCTTACTTGGAAGGTTTTACCACCCCTCCTCTCTGTGTGTGTGGAAAGGACCTGTGTCCTTGTGGTGACTACGGGCCTATGCCTGAGTCTGTGTGTGTTTAGGTGCAAGTGGGCTTATGGGTGGGTCTGTTTGGGGTCAGGAGGAATAAAGGTGCATTTCTAAGTGAAAGTCTGTCTGTGTTTATGTTGTGGGGTCATGTTCATGTTCCCATGACATAGCTCTAAGCATGGGGTCAGGAAGGTGCGAGTGTGTGTTTTGGTCAATTTCCCTGGGGAGAAACAGCCTGTGGAGACTGCAGCCTGGGAGCCAGAAGGCTGGAAGGCTCTGTCTCTCCTTTATAGCAAGCACCAGCAGTCTCAAGAACCAAGTGGGGCGAGCATGCAGCCTGGCACCTAAGTGCAGGGCCCACCATTTGTCAGCCATCGCCAGGGATCCTTGGAACCTCAGATGCCCTATGCTGGGGTCACCGGCCCTTGGGGTGGTTCTTCATCTTCCAGCTGCCCCCACAGACTCCCAGTGGCGGTTCCACTCAAGACACAGTGGGGAGCAGGCTCTCCCAGACCCAGTGCTGGCTGAGCCAACCTTGCACTTTGGCAGCTTGGGGATTCCGTGGGTCCAGTGGGGCGGGTGCAGTGGGGGAAGAGAGGGAGGGGGGTTGTCTGTCGGAATGAGCGTGGCCGTTCTTGCCTGTTGGAGACCAATTTCACAAATGATTTTTGCAACAATTAAGAAGTGTGGCGGGTGAAATGGCGATTTCACATCAGCAGGGGAAAGGGGGGGTTCACCTGGAGACTCAGGCTGGCGGGCAGCAGCTGGGGTGGGGGTTGGATTTCTCTTCCTCACTTTTCTCTTTGCCAAGCCCGTCGCCCCAAACTTTACTCCCTGTGTACACATTAATTAACTCTTAAGACTTCCAGTCTCTGCTGTGAGAAGTTTTCCTTTAGCTCTGCTCCCTCTCTGCCTCACTCACTCTCTCTCTCTCTTTTTTCTGTGTTGTCTCCTTCCCCCCCCATCCCCCAAGTCTATCCTATGATTTCTTCCATCTGTTTGGAGACCATCCTTCTCTCTCTTTCCTCCTTGCCTTTCTGACTTCACTCTAGCGTTTTGTTTTTTTTTTTTCCCCTGCTGGGACTCTGTCTTGTCTCCACCTCCCCCATCTCCATGGTTTCCTGAGGTATGTATGGGCCTCCATCACCCTCTGGGTTGCAACTCAGACCTGAATCCCTGGGAAGAGCCTTTGGTCCACATGGGCTTGGCAGAGGCCTTGGGGAAGGGATCCTGTTCTTCCACTTGGTTCTGAGGGTGCATCTCTGGGTCCAGCCCCTGCCCTAAGCCCCCAGGAATCACTCTCTTCCAGTGCCCTCTGGCTTGGACAATGGTCCCCTACCTCTGCTTCTACCAGTCTGGTCTGAAGTCTCTATAGTTCCCCTTCCCCCTTTGTAAGGGCATCAACAATCCTAATAACAATTCTTCCTTCCATGTTTCCAATCGAATGTCCCAAACCTCATTAGAGAAAGAAACACGCCCAAGGTACAGAAACAAGACCCCAGCTTGAGTTCAGCTGGAGAAACTTGGCCTCTCTCTACCTCTCCCTCCCCAGACTGTGAACTGATGGCAAGCATGAGACTCAGGTCACAATGGGACTTCCTTCTCCCTGCCCCCAAGTGGCCAGTGGCCTCTTCCCCCAGCCCAAGAGAGGGGACACTCTTTATTTCAGACCTCTGTGCACGATGAGAACTTTTTGAAAGCAATTACCCAATAAATCTGCCTTTAAAGGGTAATAAATCCACCTTGAAAACCAGGGGTTTTGATTTCGGCAGGGGCCTTCTGCATTTTCAGAGGCTCCAGCCTGCTCTGCTCTGTTGGAAGAGGCCAAAGACATCGACAAATGGAATTATTCAGTCTTCAAATGTTTGATAATGAGAGAGGAGGGGGGTGGCTGTGGGGGTGAGGAGAGAAATGGAATATCCAGGAACAAAGGACTCTCTGGAGGCTCCCTCCAGGTTCCAGGCCGCAATCCCTCAGTGCTATGTTTGAAGACCACCTTTTTCTCCACTCCCCCAGCTCTTATTAGTATGTTTCTCTTTACCAAGTAATGCTCTCCTAAGAGTGACCTTGAAATAATCGGCCAATCCTGAACAGGCAGGAAAGGGAAACTGAGGCTTGATATTTTTATTTTCTCCAGAAAAAGAAAATAGTATGTGTGGGATTCTATTTCGCAAGGTAAATAATGATAAGCAGATTTCCCCCAGGCCTAATGTTCGATAAGATCTCAGGTGGGCCTCCTCCCTTCCTTCTTCTGCCTCCTCTTCCTTCTTCCCCTCTCTTCTTTCTTGTCCTTATTTTCTCTTCCCCTCTTCTTCCTCTTCCTCCTTCTCCTCTCTCCTTTCTTCTCTATTTCTTCCTCTTCCTCCTCTTCTCAGGCTGGTCCCAGGAGCCTCTTACCTTTCTGGGAATAAAGACAAGTGAGGCTGGAGGCCAGAGGGAGACCCAGCAGGTGCCAAGATGTCTCTCTCACTTACCGGAACTGCTGGGCTTCCTCTTCCTCCTTCTACTCAGGGTCCCCCTCTCCTGCTAACCACTTATTATTATTATTATTTTGAGACAGTCTCACTCTGTTGCCCTTGGTAGAGTGCAGTGGTGTCACAGCTCACAGCAACCTCAAACTCTGGGGCTTAAGCGATTCTCTTGCCTCTCGGCCTCCCAAGTAGTTGGGACTATAGGCTCCCGCCACAACACTGGGCTATTTTTTGTTGCAGTTGTCATTGTTGTTTAGCTGGCCTGGGCTGGGTTTGAACCCACCAGCCTCAGTGTGCTGTAACCACTGTGCTATGGGCACTTAGCCCTGCTAACCACTTTTCCACTGGTTTTCAGAGATGCAGGTGAGGCCATCTTTACAGGGTGGTCCCAGTATCTATAAAAACCTTTCCTCTCTGCCTGTCACTGGCAATCCCTCTTTCCTTTCCATCTCTGGAGTGGGAAAATGGCCTTTTCAAGACCAGGGGAATACCCTTTCCAATCTGGGCCCAGTGGCCTAAAGGAAATGAACTGGGATGAAGGTGACTGCCTGTCCTAGAATGCATCTGTACAGATGCTGAGAGTGTGTGTGTGCTTTTATAAGAGTATCTGACAGCGTGTGTGAGTGCCTGCATATTGGCTAGTGCATAGGTAGGCACGTGTGTACACATGAGGGTGTGTAATGGGAATTTCTGTTTCTTGGCACCATTTGAGAGCCTCAGAGGGAAGCCTCCTCCCAAGCTCGCAGCTGCCTGAACAAAGACCAAGTGTCAGAATGGTGCTGGGCTGCCTTCTCTGGCCCCTTCAGATCACTTCTCCAAGTTCAGTTTACACTACGCATCCAGCATCTACGGGTTGTAGACTTTACCCTTGGACAATTACCTTATCACAGCTGAGCATCTACAGAACTGGCAAAACACTTTTATTAAACAAATCAAAGGCAGTGTGGGCCCAGCGCTGGCTGGGTTGGAGCTCAGGGCTGAGCACAAGTTCCAAGGGAGTCCACAAGCCCAGACTGACTTTTTCTCCAACCCCCTAGGCTTTTTAGGGGGTGGGGGCATGCTGGGAATGAGGGTGAAAAGATCAAACACTGCCTATACTCCACCTCAGATGGGCTTGTTGCTAAGAGGAAGCTGTTGGAATCGGGTTCCTTTTGTCCCCAGGGCTCCTGCCTCTTCCTCTCCTTAGGAAGCCCCCTCCCTCTATCCCTCTATCGTGGTTCTCTCAGTGGGAAGAGGTCTTTCTTTGCTCCCCTGGGTGCAGGAGCAAAGAACGTAATGGAAGCTTACATAAGCTCCACGAAGGCAAGGGTACTTGTGTGTGTATTCATTGCTGTATCCACTGTGCCATAGCAGATGCTCAATAAATAGTCATTAGGTGAATGAGTGAATGAGTGATTGAATGATCCAAGCACAAACAGGACACTTGGACTTGGGAAAAGGCTGGAAGATAGAGGCTTAAATCTTGTGATGGTCATGATTGACTATGTGACATTGGACCTTTGGCGTGCCCTCTGTGGGCTGAGGTTTCCACGTAGGTTAACTGGACACTTGCTCCTTGCTCATCAGGACAGGGATTGCCAGCTACGTGTGGTAAGCGGTGCTCAGACAGAACTCAGAACACGGTTCCCAGTGCTGTCTTAAATAACAGTGATGGGAGTTGAGGAGTATACCCTGCCTAGTGTTTGGTCTGTAGTTGGCAGCCAGCACAAGCCAGCTTCCTTGCTTTCCTCTTTGAGAGTCAGCCACTGGGACTCTTCTGTATTTGTCTCTGCAATTCTAGGGGTGAGCCTGGTCTCTGGAAGAATGCAGGCAGGGCTCAGTAAGGCGAGAAGTTGAATGTTCATATCGCTCTTTGACCTTGGGCACCTCTACCCCTAACTAGCTTTTCTGCATGCCTGCTCTGTGCCACGCAATGGACAGCACGCCTGTCTGATCCCTGTGGTGGGTATCAGCACCTCTGTTTTACGGAAGAGGAGATTGAGATTCAGGGAGGCTCAGAGACTGGCCCAAGGTCAAACAGTTAGCAGGGGAGAGGGAAGCGATTTTAACTTAGGTCTCTAGTTCTCCAAAGCTCCTTTTTTTTTTTGCCTCTTGAGGCCTCAGTTTCTCTTTTTGTAAACGAGATGATTGAGCACAAGAGACCAGCACGTGGCAGGTGCTCAGAAGGTGTCACTGGGTGAATGAATGAAGCTAAAACATTCCGATGACCGTAGATTTTATATACTGCCTGCTGTGGGTGGGGGACGGGAGGACCAGAGAACATTCACTTTGGGAGGGAGCCTTTGAGATGACCTTGTTCAAGGAGTCTGCAGTTTCAGGAGCTCACTTGCTTTCTGAAGGTTCTAGGGAGGACAGAGGGCTTTTGCCTGGCCTGAAAGTGCTTAGCCTTCTGGGAGGAGGTGGCCCGTCTGGGGGTACTCAGGAGCCCCCGGCAGGTGCCAGGTCTTCATTGAAATGTATAGGTGGAAGGCAGAATGCACCGCATATTTGTCTAGGTGAATTAAAAGCACAATCCCCATTTCCCAGAGGGAGCAGTTGGTTCATATTTATACATTTAGTCTTACAGGTGTAAAATAGGTTTCCTTTATGCTTATATAATAATTTTTCATTTGAATTTCAAGGCTTTATTCCCTTCTTTGGATTCAAGTCTTCCACCTGAACCCGATTCTCTCCATAACCATTAATTCCTTCATCATAAAAATGAATTCCATCTAATTCTCTATAGTGGCAGTTAGAGCAGATCAAAAAGTACTTTTGCAAAGGAGCTCCCCCTCTCCCCCCTCCTGCCATTGTCATTTGCAGCTCGCCTGAGCACCCCACCCCCTACCAATGCTGAGTTTCAGAAACCAGGGCTTGGAGCAGAAAAACTTATTTCTCTCGCTCAGGAAGGGTTGTATGTGTGTGTGTGTGTGTGTGTATACACACATGCTTGCACATGCCCACAGGACTGTTGTGGAATATACTTTTCACAACAGTATATTCTGCAACAACAGTGACTATCATGGTAACTCATTACTTAACAATGAGCACAGCTCGGCGCCTGTGGCTCAAGCGGCTAAGGTGCCGGCCACATACACCTAAGGTGGTGGGTTCGAATCTAGCCCGGGCCCTCCAAACAACAATGACAGCTGCAACCAAAAAATAGCCGGACGTTGTGGCGGGCACCTGTGGTCCCAGCTACTTGGGAGACTGAGGCAGGAGACCCACTTAGGCCTAAAGTTGGAGGTTGCTGTGAGCTGTGATGCCACAGCTCTCTACCCAGGGTGACAGCTTGAGACTCTGTCTCAAAAAAAAAAAATGAGTAGGACACTCTGCTAGGCACGTGACTTAACATTACATTATTTTGTCCTCATACAAATCCCTGAAGTAGATATCTTCATATTTATTACAAGAGGAGGAGATGAAGATCCAGAGAGGTAAAGTAAACTGCCCAGAGTCACACAGCTAGGAGGTGGCGGGGCTTAAGTCTTTAAAAAGTAGTATTGATTTATTTCAATATATATTTAAAATGTGTTAACGAGTTACTGACATCGTTGCCACCTTCCCATGCGTGTCTCTTTCTTCTCTCTCCAGAGGTAGCTGCAGTCACTGAGTTGGTTGGTGTCTGGCCGTTGTGTCCGTACGTGCTATAGCAGGCAGAATTGGGGGCCCCAGAGATATCAGGCCTTAATCCCTGGAACGTGTAACTGTTACTTTCATGTGAAACAGCGTTTTTATAGGTGTGACTAAGTTACAGATCTTGAGATGGGGGAAATTATCCCGGATTAGCTGGATGGGTCCTAAATGCAATCACAAGTGCCATTAAAAGAGAGAAGGAAAGGGAAATTTGACACAGGCAGAAGAGGAGAAGGACGTGCTCACGGAGGTAGAGACTGGAGTGATGCGGCCATACATTTAGGAAGGCCAGCAAGGAACATTTGCTCCCAGAGCCTCCAGGGTGAGCTCATCCTGCCCACACCTTGATTTTGGCCCAGGTGATGGTAATTTAGGACTTCTGACCTCCAGGACGGCGAGAGAAGAACTTTGTCTTGTCTTTTCTTTTTTCCTTTCCTTTCCCTCTCCTCTCTCTCTCTCTCTTTTCTTTTCTTCCTTCTTCCTTTTGAGACACCCATCACCTTGGCTAGAGTGCTGTAGC
>CAUYQV010017692.1:0-12773 GCA_963574575.1 Galagoides demidoff
CATCAAACAAATTATACACCATGACTATGTGGGTTTTATCCCAGGACCCCAAGGATGGTTCAACATACATAAATCTATAAATATAATTCATCACATAAACAAATTAAAAAACAAAAGCCATATGATTCTCTCAATTGATGCCGAAAAAGCTTTTGATAATATCCATATCCAACATCCCTTCATGATCAAAACACTTAAGAAAATTGGTATAGAAGGGACATTTTTTAAGCTGATAGAGGCCATATACATTAAACCCACAGCCAATATTGTAATCAGTGGAGTTAAACTGAAATCATTTCCACTCAGATCAGGAACCAGGCAAGGTTGCTCATTGTCTCCGTTGCTATTTAACATTGTAATGGAAGTTTTAGCCATTGCAATTAGGGAAGAAAAGGTGATTAAGGGCATCCATATTGGGTCAGAAGAGATTAAACTTTCACTTTTCACAGATGATATGATTGTATATCTGGAAAACACCAGGGATTCAACCATAAAACTCTTAGAAGTGATTAAGGAATACAGTAACATCTCAGGTTACAAAATCAACACTCATAATTCTGTAGCCTTTATATATACCAATAGCAGCCAAGCTGAAAAACAGTCAAGGACTCTATTCCATTCAAAGTAGTGCCAAAGAAGATGAGATATTTTGGAGTTTACCTAACAAAAGATGTGAAAGATCTCTATAAAGAGAACTATGAAACTCTAAGAAAAGAAATAGCTGAAAATGTTAACAAATGGAAAAATATACATGCTCATGGCTGGGAAGAATCAACATTGCTAAAATGTCCATATTACCCAAAGCAAAATATAATTTTAATGCAATCACCATTAAAGTTCCACTGTCATATATTAAAGATCTTGAAAAAATAATACTTCATTTTATATGAAATCAGAAAAAACCTTGAATAGCCAAGACATTACTCAGAAATAAAAACAAAGCAGGAGGAATCACGCTACCAGACCTCAGATTATACTATAAATCGATAGTGATTAAAACAGCATGGTACTGGCACAAAAACAGAGAGGTAGATGTATGGAACAGAATAGAAAGCCAACAAATGGGTTGGCGAGCCAATTAAAAATATTCAGTGGGGGAAAAGATTCCCTATTTAACAAATGGTGCTGGGTGAACTAGCTGGCAACCTGTAGAAGACTGAAACTGGACCCACACCTTCACATTAACTAAGATAGATTCTCACTGGATTAAAGATTTAAACTTAAGACATGAAACCATAAAAATACTAGAAGAAAGTGTAGGGAAAACACTTGAAGAAATTGGCCTGGGTGAAAATTTTATGAGGAGGAATCCCCAGGCAATTTTTAAAGCAACATCAAAAATACACTAAGGTTCCAGCCACATACACCTAAGGTGGTAGGTTCAAATCTAGCCCGGGCCCGCCAAACAACAGTGATGGCTGCAACCAAAAAAAATAGCCAGGCATTGTGGCGGGCACCTGTGGTCCCAGCTACTTGGGAGGCAGAGGCAGGAGACTCGCTTGAGCCCAGGAATTGGAGGTTGCTGTGAGTTGTGATGCCATGGCACTCTACCCAAGGGGACAGCTTGAGGCTCTTTCTCAAAAAAAAAAAAGAGAAAAGAAGATAGGCGTATGGCCTATAGATATATGAAAGAATGCTCACTATCCTTAATAATTAGAGAAATGCAAATCAAAACTACTTTGAGATATCACCTAACTCCAGTAAGATTAGCCCATATTACAAAATCCCAAAACCAGAGATGCTGGCATGAATGTGGAGAAAAGGGAACACTTCTACACTGCTGGAGGGAATGCAAACTAATATTTTCCTTTTGGAAAGACGTCTGGAGAACACTTAGAGAACTAAAATTGACCTACCATTTGATCCTGAAATTCCTTTATTAGGTATAGATCCAGAAGACCAAAAATCACATTATAACAAAGATATTTGTATCAGAATTTTTACTGCAGCCCAATTCATAATTGCCAGGTCATGGAAGATGCCCAAGTGCCCTGGATCCATGAATGGATCAATAAACTGTGGTATATGTACACCATGGAATACTATGCAGCCATAAAGAAAGATGGAGACTTTACCTCCTTCATGTTTCCATGGATGGAGCTGGAAAATGTTCTTAGCAAAGTGTCACAAGAAGCAAAAGTATCCAATGAACACAGCCCTATTATGAAACTAATTTATAGCTTAATGAAAGCTATAACCTAATTATAGCCTAAGAATATGGGGAGGGGGGAGTGGGAGGAAGGGGGGGTGGATGGGTGGAGGGAGGGTGATTGGAGGGATCACCTCTATGGTTTATCTTATAAGGGTACAAGTGAATCTTTCTAAAATTAGAATATAAACATCTTAACACAATAACTAAGAAAATGACATAAAGGCTATGTTAACTAGTTTGATGAAAATATTTCAAATTGTATATGAAAAACTACATTGTGCCCCATGATGTTAATATACACAGCTATCATTTAATAAATAACAAAAAATCATACAACAGATCAACCAATGAAAGAGTTGATTTTTTGAAAAGGTTAATAAAATAGATAAACCTTTGGCTAACCTAACCAGAAGTAGAATAGTAAAATCTCTAATTTCATCAATCAGAAATGGTAAAGATGAAATAACAACAGACCCCTCAGAAATTCAAAAAATCCTTAACAAATATTACAAGAAACTTTATTCTCAGAGATATGAAAATCTGAAGGAAATTAACCAATACTTGGAAGCATGCCACCTTCCAAGACTTAGCCAGAAGGAAGTGGAAATGTTAAATAGGCCTAAATCAAGTTCTGAAATAGCATCAACTATACAAAATCTCCCTAAAAAGAAAAGCCCAGGACTAGATGGCTTCACATCAGAATTCTACCAATCCTTTAAGGAGGAACTAGTACCTATATTACTTAACCTTTTCCAAAACAGAAAAAGAACGAATACTACCCAACACATTCTATGAAGCAAATATCACTCTGATACCCAAACCAGGAAAAGACTCAATAAGAAAAGAAAATTATAGACCAATATCCTTAATGAATATTGATGCAAAATATTCAATAAGATCCTAGCAAACAGAATCCAACAACACATCTAACAAATGATACATCACGACTAGGTGGGTGTCATCCCAGTGTCCCAAGGATGGTTCAATATACATAAATCCATAACTATAATACGTCACATAAGCAAATTAAAAAACAAAGACCATATGATTCTCTCAATTGATGCAGAAAAAGCTTTTGACAATATCCAGCATCCCTTCTTGATCAGTACACTTAAGAAAATAGGTACAGAAGGAATATTTCTTAAACTGATAGAGGCCATCTACAATAAATCCACAGCCAATATCATATTGAATGGAGTAAAATTGAAATCATTTGCACTTAGATCAGGAACCAGGCAAGGATGCCCACTGTCTCTACTGCTTTTTAACATTGTAATGGAAGTCTTAGCCACCACAATCAGGCAAGAGAAGGCAATCAAGGGGATCCAAATAGGACCAGAGGAGATCAAACTGTCACTCTTCACAGATGATATGATTATATATCTGGAAAATCCCAGGGAATCAACTACAAAACTCCTAGAAGTGATCAAGGAATACAGCAATGTCTCAGGCTGCAAAATTAACACTCACAGATCTGTAGCCTTTATAAATACTAACAATAGTCAAGGAGAAAAATCAATCAAGGACTCTTGATTCTCTTTACAGTGGTGCCTAAGGAGATGAAATATCTAGGAGTGTATCTAACTGAGGATGTGAAAGATCTCTATAAAGAGAACTATGAAACCCCGAGAAAAGAAATAGCTGAAGATGTCAAGAAATGGAAAAATATACCATGCTCATGGTTGGGAAGAATCAACATTGTTAAAATGGCTATACTACCTAAAGCAATCTATAGATTTAATGCAATCCCTATTAAAGCACCTCTGTCATACTTTAAAGACCTGGAAAAATTAGTACTTCATTTTATATGGAAACAGAAAAAAACCTCAAATAGCCAAGATATTACTCAGAAATAAAAACAAATCAGGAGGAATCACGCTTCCAGTCTTCAGACTATACTATAAATCGATAATGATCAAAACAGCATGGTACTGGCACAAAAATAGACAGGTAGATGTAGGGAACAGAATTAAAGACTAAGAGGTGAACCCAGACACTTATCATCATTTGATTTTTGATAAACCTATTAAAAATATAAATTGAAGAAAAGATTCCCTATTCAACAAATGGTGCTGGGTGAATTGGCTGGCGACCTGTAGAAGACTGAAATTGGACCCACACCTTTCTCCCCTACAAAAATTGACTCTCATTAGTTAAAGAACTTAGATTTAAGACATGAAACAATAAAAATTCTTAGAGACAGTGCAGGGGAAATGCTGGATAAAATTGGCCTGGGAGAATACTTTATGAGGAGAACATCCCAGGCAATTAAAGCAACATCAGAAGTACATTACTGGGACTTGATCAAATTAAAAAGCTTCTGCACTGCCAAGAACACACTAAGTAAAGTAAATAGACAGCCCTCAGAATAGGAGAGGAGTTTTGCAAGTTATATATCTGACAAAGGTCTAATTACCAGAATCCACAGAGAACTCAAACTAATTACTAAAAAACAAACAAGTGATCCCATTTCATTGTGGGCAAGAGACATGAACAAAAGCTTCTCTGAAGAAGATAGGAGAATGGACTACAGACACATGAAAAAATGCTCATCATCATTAAGAATCAGAGAAATGCAAACCAAAACTACTCTAAGATACCATCTAACTCCAGTAAGAATAGCCCACATCACAAAAATCCCAAACAATAGATGTTGGCGTGGATGTGGAGAAAAGGGAACACTTCTGCACTGCTGGTGGGAAGTTCCTTTTGGAAGGAAGTTTGGAGAATACTCAGGGATCTAAATATAGACCTGCTGTTTGATCTGGCAATTTTTCTTCTAGGTATATATTCAAAGGACCAAAAATCATTTGGCAATAAAGATATTTGCCAAGATTGTTCATTGCAGCCCAATTCATTATTGCCAAGTCATGGAAGAAGCCCAAGTGCCCATTGATCCATGAAGGGATTAATAAATTGCGGTATATGTATACCATGGAATACTATGCATCATTAAAAAAATGAAGATTTTACCTCTTTTATGTTTACATGGATGGAACTCGAAAATATTCTTCTTAGTAAAGTATCTCAGGAATGGAAAAAAATATATCTAATGTACTGAGTACTACTGTGAAACCAATTTACAATCACTTACACATGCATGTGAAAAATAAAACACAACTATAGCCTAAGGATGAAGGAGGGAAAGGGAGCTAGAGGGGAAGGGAGGTGGGTGGGACAATAGAGGAGGGTTGATAGGGGGATCATACCTATGGAACATATTGCAAGTACAAGTTGTATCTATCAAGTTTAGAGCATAAATGTCTTAATCCTATAAAATTGGGTAAAAGTGGTGAAGGCTATGTCACTTAGTAGGATGTAAGCATTCTAATTTGTACAAATAATCAACACATTGAATCCTATAATGGCATAAATATATTTATGATCTATGTACAAATGACTTAATAAAAAAAAGAAAAATCAACCTATGTAATTTACTATATTAACAAGATAAAGAAGAAAAAAATCACATGATTATACTGATTGATGCAGAAAAAATATTTAACAAAATTTAACACCCATTCATCATATAAATTCTCAGAAAAATATTTGAAAAAGGGACTTTCTCAACTTGATAAAGAGAATCTACAAAAAACCTACGTAGAGCTGAGTTGATACTTAATGGTTAAATGGTGAACATCTGAATGTTTTCACCTGAGACAGAGAAAAAGGCAGAGATTTAGTTCTAGTAGTACAATAAGATAAGAAGAAAAGAATAAAACTGTTCTGATTTTCAGATGAAGTAATAGTTGTACAAAGAAAATAGAATCTCAGCACCTTCTCTCCCATCCCCATTCTTATACAAAAGAGAAGGTAAAAGGCTTCAGGCACCTGGAAGAACTGGCCCCACAGATCATTCATTAAGGAAATTTCTAATTGGTCTCTCATGAACAAGGACTTGCAAATTGTAACTTTAGGTCAACAGGTTATATCTGGCAGCTAAATCTAAAGTCTGTTCAATTCTATACTAATAATGAATTACAAATTCATCTTCACAGGCACAGAACAAAGACAAGTTAGGATCAGAAATTCTTTCATAACCTGGGGACATCTACATAACTGACGTTTCTTTCACTCTCTTTTTCTCTTCTGACATTCACCTTTATCTTATGTAAAATGTAGACTTTCCTGGGTCTCAAAAAAAAGTAACCATTTAGATCACTACCCACCCACATTTTCCTTTCAGCCTTTAAATGCTGAAAACATCTTCATTCTCCTTTGGAAAAAAACAACCCCAGTTCTGTCTGGGGTTTATGTTTTCCCCAAGTGCATCCTCAACTTTGGCTTCATAAACGTTCATTAATTGAGATTTTTGCCTCAATTACTTATTTGGATTGACATAGTCTACATAGAAAACTCCAGAAATCTCAAAGAAAAAAACTCCTCTTAAAACTAACAATTGAGCTCAGCAAGATCTCAAGATACAAGATCAGCATATAAAAATAAATTATATTGCTATATACTAACAATGAACATGTAAAAACTGAAATTACAAATAAAATTTATAATCATTTTTACACAATGAAAGATGGGAGACTTCCAGTTTTATCCCCAACATAGAGTTTAGAAGCATTCTCTCCTTATAATAAGAAAAAGTTGAAGAAGCTGAAAATCAGGGAGTTATCCCAGGCCCACTAGAGAGTTGAGGTCATAGGTAAAACCACCCCTCTGAAATCTGGAGAGAGAGAGGAATGTAAGGAATCACAGCAGCAACCTGCTCACTTGGAGAAACTGTGGCTGGAACACAAGAAACTGTTGTAGGAACACTTACATGGTGATGTTGAGGAATTTCTGGAGGCATAGTGTGGATTAGTGCGATAGTGAGAAACTCTTGGGGCTGCAGGCTTAGAGGCCCCCAATTCCATGGGTTTTTAACCCTTAGGAACTCTACCAATTTCTAAAAGTAGAGAGCCAAGAAAAACCTTCTCATTCTTCTAGCAAGGAAAAGGGGAAAAAACAACCATATTGAAATATGTCCAGAGCATTCTTCATAAGAAATACGTTTTCTCCATGAGGAAAGTCTTTAACAGAGCCTGTAGGGGATAAGTCATTGACCGACTCTGGCTTCCTCTCTCATCAAAGAAGGGAGAAAAGGAAAGAAGCTGTGGTGAAAGTCCTAACCCAAGGAGAACAGAACCACTAAAAGATGGAGATTAAATCATGAAATTATAGGAAGTTCCTCCCCACAACTCTTGAAGCCTCTCTTACAAATAGATGAAGGGGAGCAAGGTGGAACTACAGTAAGCATCCCCAGAGCTCCTCAAATGAGCAGACTTAGCTAAAATAATGAGAATAAGCAGCCACCGTCCCCTCATTTTTATGGTAATAATCACTGTTGCTCCTGTTTGCTTCTTTACCTGGCAAAGTTGCCCATATGAACATCATCACTTATCTGGAACCTAGGGGTCATTTTTTGAGACATCTTCTAGGTCCTGAATTTCAGAAACTGACCCACCCAGACCAAGGAACTGACTTAACTGGTCTTAGAAACTCCAGCCAAGGTCCTGTAGTCCAATAATTGACCAACCCAGTGGCCCTTACCAAAGGACTGGTGGTTCCTCCCTCAAACCAGCCAAATAGAAGACCCTGATTGTGTAATCTTTTGCCCAGTAAACTGTCTCCCCACCCCCAGGTTAATATAAAGGTACATATGAATAGATTACATTGTTCACATTTGTTAGGAAAAGTCCAAGTTGTATCTGAGTCCTTCAGCTAGAAGGTGTGCCATATACATTGAGTGAGAGCTTACTGAGCCCCTTCCCTCATTCCCCCCTTCTTGAATTTAATTGTATTTTTCCTCTCCAAGTTGTCTTTAAAAATTCTGTCCCCCCAATTCTTGGGGAGGCAGATTTGAGAAATTTCTCCCATCTCCCTGCTTAGCACTATGTGAAATAAACTCTTTCTCTGCTGTACACCTACTGTCTCTGGACATTGGCTTTCACTTGGGCAGTAGGCAGATCAACCTGGCTGAGTGGCAACACACTTTACCACCACATCCATTGGGCTGTACTATAATTGCAGTTGATTGCCACTGAAAGGGCTGCAAGGCACAGACTCTCTAAGGAATTCTCAGGCAAGCCCAAAGACAAGGGAAAACAAAAACTAAGAATTTGAATCCCATGGCACCTACTGCTATAGCAAAGATCAAAAAGACCAGTTCATGGCCAGATTCACAAAACCTCACATTTAGGGCTTATGTACTTCAGATATTATTTCCCATCCAGGCTGAGTATCCCATGTCCTTGGAACACTTGGAACTGAAAACATTTTGGATTTAAGATTTTTTTCAGATTTTGGAATATTTGCTTCTAGATAATGAGATATTTTGGGGATGGGACCCAAGTATAAACCCAGAATTTGTTTACATTTCATATGCCCCTTATACACATGGCCTAAAGGTAATTTTATGCACTCTTAGATAATTTTGTGTATGAAACAAAGTTTCTACTGCAACTTTTCACATGAGGTCAGATAAGGAATTTCCCACTAGTGGTGCCATATCAGCACTCAAAAGGTTTCAGATTTTGTAGCATTTTGGATTTTGGATTTTCAGACTAGGGATGTTCAATCTGTATGTCATGTCTGGCTTTTAACAAAAAAATTACAAGTCATGCTAACAGCAAGAACAATAATCTGAAGAAACAAAACAAGACTAAGTTGTGACGCAGACATTGGAATTATTGGGTGTGGAATTTATTTATTTTATTTTTTATTATTAAATCATAAAGAGGTAGCTCTTGTATACATTAATGCATTTATGGAATACAATGTGCTGATTTCATATACAATTCAGAATGCTTACATCATACTAATTAATATATCCCTCACCTCATTTACTTAATTATTGTGTTAAGATATTTATACTCTATACTTAATAGATCCAACATGTACCCTTGCAATATGCACCATAGGTGTGATCCCACCATTCACCCTTCCTCCATCTGACCTCCCCCCTCTCCTCCCATCCCTCCACTTCATCCTGGGCCACAGTTGTGATCTATTCTTCATATGAAAGTGTGAGTGATTGTAAATTGGTTCCATAATAGTATTGAGTACATTGGATACTTTTTCCTCCATTCTTGAGATACTTTACTAAGTAGGATATGTTCCAGCTCCATCCATATAAACAAAAAAGAGGTAAAGTCTCCATCTTTTTTTAAGGCTGCATAATATTCTGTTGTATACATATACCACAATTTATTAATCCATTCATGGGTCAATGAGCATTTGGGCTTCTTCAATGACTTGGCTATTATGAATTGAGCTGCAATAAACAATCTGGTGCAAATATCTTTGTGATAAAGTGATTTTTGGTCTTTTGGATATACTCCTGGTAGAGGAATTGCAGGATTGAATGGCAGGTCTACTTTTAGATCCCTGAATATTCTCCATACTTCTTTCCAAAAGGGATGTATTAGCTTGCATTCACATCAGCAGTGCAGAAGTGTTCCCTTTTCTCCACAACCACGCCAACATCTGTAGTTTTGTGATTTTGGTTTTGTTTTGTTTTTTTTAGACGGAGCCTCAAGCTATCCCCCTGGGTAGAGTGCCATGACATCACAGCTCACATCAACCTCCAACTCCTGGGCTCAAGCGAGTCTCCTGCCTCTGCCTCCCAAGTAGCTGGGACCACAGGCGCCTGCCACAACGCCTGGCCATTTTTTTGGTTGCAGCCATCATTGTTGTTTGGCAGGCCGGGCTGGGGATTCGAACCCGCCACCTTGGGTGTATGCGGCTGGCGCCTTAGCCGATTGAGCCACAGGCGCCGAGCCTGAAATCAAATCTTATAGGTCTTGAAGTATTCAGCAGTTCCCTAATTCTGAGTGCAGCTCTTTATGGATATGAAAGAAGTATCAAACCTGTACCAAATTATTTCAAAATAGTCATATTAATTCATGAAAATTGTAATTTGATTCCCTTTACCTATATTGTTCTTAAAGATATATATATATATATAAAATAAGGATATAATAAGATGTATTATATCTTAAAGGATAAGATTTACATAATTGTTATATACATATAATAAGGATATATAATTGTTTATTATACATTTATTCAGAATCATACAATAACTATATCTCTTGTTTATATTTATTTGCAGTTTCAGGCTCAAATGTGACTCATATTCTTAGAACTCTTTTCCTTGACCTTATTTAAATGTGTATTTGGATGTGTTTGGAATAAAGCTTCTATATATTAAACATATTTGTGAATCCTTTTAACATTAGAGAATCTTTCACAATGTTCTGTTATTTGAAAAGTTCCTATTAATTCATGTACTTCCTCCCTCACTTACAAGATAATACCAAGTTTCAATCCATTGGGACCACCAAAATTGTCTTACTGCTATGGAATTAGTTGGAATTAATTAACCTCAAGCTGTTAAATATTTACATGAATGTCTTTGACTTTTCTACCCTAACACATTTAGATTTCAGTCTCTATGTTATTCTTCAACCTTCCATATTTCATTTTTATTCTTTATTACTTCAGCATTTAACTCATGTTCTTACTTAAGCATTTATATCATGGGGATACAATCTCATGCTTTAATCTTTATGCATTTTTCAGCAAAATTTTCCACAAATGTTAATTACTTTTTGTTAAATTACTAATTTTGCTATCCTTAGTACTACCACAACACACATTTTCTTATTTGATATGTACTTGGGAGTATCTATGACTATGGGCAGCAAATTTGGTAATGATTCCATTTGTCACCTTAAATATAATTACATAAATAAAGTATATTATGAATTATGATAATAATTTTGAGAATTATGCATTAAAAAACAATGAAAACTTAGTTAATTTCTTAATAATTTACTATCTTTAACACATACGCACTAGGAATCCATCATCAAAGACAAAATGATTTTAAAAATATAAGCAACATCCTAAATAATTCAGGAGACAGTGGCATATTTTCTCAGGCTGTTACATATCCTTATAACAATTTCTCTGTTTTGGTTGATTTTACATGTTTGTAGTTGTGTATTTGAAATGATGAAGTTAAGCTATAAAAATAAGCAATGTGTATGGCACTGTAAATCTCTGCTGGCTCACTTTTTATTTGTTCTTTCCATAGACTTAAACTTCACTTTGCATCAGACTCTTGCAATCCAGCTATCTTGATCATTCACCTTTTGCTCAAATAAAATTGACTCATAAAATGACAGAACAGTTTGTTTCTCAGTGAGCAGATGTGGGCATACATTACATGGTGTTCCATCTGTGACACTCATATATCTCTATAGCTCATAAAAAAAATCACTGGTTCTCCTAAGGAAATATTTACTAGTTGAGTATTCTCCACCAGGAATTGAGGGCTGAGCTGCATAAAATCACTCCCTTTAACACAATGCTTAGGGATCTTTTTAAGGCATTGTGGTCTGGAGTGGGGAGGACCCCCAGGTGTTTCTTGCTGAATATGCTGGGGGTTTAAAGGGACAACATGAAGCTCACATGAATATTGTTTATTTCAATATGTAAAATAAATATTATAGAATACACATATGTGTACATGTATATTTAATACCAAATCTGTCAGATGAAAATTTGAAAGGAATGTTTATAAAACAAAACATAAAGTTGAGTAAAAATTACAATGCATAAGGACAAAAGATTAAAAAAATATTGTCTGACTAAGACCTAAGAAAATGTGTTTACTGAAATCCACAAAAATTTTTATCTCCTGAGCATGTTAGTTATTTGCCTAGGAAAATAAGTTATTGTATTAAAAAAAGAACACTGCTGAAGGGTGATCAAATGAATAGAATAGAAACTAGGGTCCTCCAGGTTTTAGCCTAAGCAAGATTAACGGTATTGATTGAAGTATTATTTTATCTACTAAGATATAAAAGTTAGGGATGATCAGTTTTGATAAATGGTAATGGAATCTAGAAGTCTGCTTTACACTTAAGTTCAGGAATGTTATATTAATTACAAACTGTTTCACAGAAACTACATCTTACAAAGAAATTACAATTAAAATCAACCTGTAAGGTGATGATCATTTATGATTATTTTTGAAAAATCTGATAGGAATACTAACGTTGAACACAAATATTTTTTCTCCATCATATAAGTTTTCCAAAAGTACTAGAATGTTTTACTAATTCCTTTTTCGGCTCAAGACAAAATGTATGACTTTCATTTAGATGCTTTACGCACAAAAATGTGTATTATTTAAACAGTGTAGTCAATACAGTAAAGTAAGACACATTTCGACAGGCATGCAGAGACTTAGTCACGTTCACTCTATAGCACATGCTCATTAAGAGAAAATAATCTTTAAAACCACCTATAACCTATAGGCCCCCACCCCCTTGCTTTCGAATGCACCACTTTTTTGGAGCACAGTAGCTTGGATCCAAACATTGGTGTCATACATTCATGGAGACAAGAATTACATGAAAGACCCTTAGTCAATATGTGGAGGGCATACATTGGTCTGGCCCCCCAAAATGGGCATCAGACGAAAGAGTCTTGAGAAAAGAAATCCAAAGCTGGAGGAATTATACTCCCTGACTTCAAAATATACTTCAAAGTCATAGCCACCAAAACAGCATGGTATTGGCATGAAAACAAGCACATAGTCCAATAAAAAGAATAGAAG
>CAUYQV010017693.1:0-12667 GCA_963574575.1 Galagoides demidoff
GGCGGGCGCCTGTGGTCCCAGCTACTTGGGAGGCGGAGGCAGGAGACTCACTTGAGCCCAGGAGTTGGAGGTTGCTATGAGCTGTGATGCCATGGCACTCTACCCAGGGGGATAGCTTGAGGCTCCATCTCAAAAAAAAAATAATAAGAATAATAATTCTGGAGACCTTCTCTAAGAAAAAGCATATAGAATTATGATTACAGTAATATATATTAAGTATGAAAGTGAATGTTAGTTTGTTTGAGACAGAGTTTCACTATGTCACCCTCAGAAGAGTGCAGTGGCGTCATAGCTCACAACCACCTCCAACTCTTGGGCTCAAACAATTCTCTTGTCTCAGCCTCCCTGAGTAGCCCACCACAATGCCTGGCTATTTTTTTTGTTGTTGCAATTGTCATTGTTGTTTTAGCAGGCCTGGGCCAGTTTCAAAACCTCATGGTTCAGTATATGTGGCTGGCGCCCTAACCACTGAGTATGGGCAATGAGCCTGAAATTTTTTTTTTTTTTTTTTTGAGACAGAGCTTCAAGCTGTTGCCCTGGATAGAGTGCTGTGGCATCACAGCTCACAGCTACCTCCAATTCCTGGGCTTAAGCGATTCTCTTGCCTCAGCCTCCCAAGTAAATGGGACTACAGGCGCCTATCACAACACTTGGCTATTTTTTGGTTGTAGCTGTCATTGTTGTTTGGCAAGCCCAGGCTCGATTCAAACCTGCCAGCTCTGGTGTATGTGGCTGGTGCTTTAGCTGCTTAAGCTACAGGCTCTGAGCCAATGCTTTTTTTTTTTTTTTGAGACAGAGTCTCACTTTGTCACCCTTGGTAGAGTTCTGTGTCATCATAGCTCACAGCACCCTCAAACTCTTAGGCTCAGTAATCCTCTTGCCTCAGCCTCCCAAGTAGCTGGGACTACAGGTGTCTGCTGCATGCTCAACTATTTTTAGAGATGGGGTCTCGCTCTAGCTCAGGCTGGTCTCGAACTCCTAAGCTCAGGCAATCCGTCTACCTCTGATTCCCAGAGTGCTGGGCTTTTCTATTTTTATTTATTTATTTTTTGAGACAGAATCTCAGTGCCATGGTGTCAGCCTAGCTCATAGCAACCTCAAATTCCTGGTTCAAATGATCCTCCTGTCTCAGCCTTCTGAGTAGCTGAGTATGCAGGCACCCAACCCAATATCCAGCTAATTTATCTTTTCTTTTTTTTTTTTTTTTTTTTTGAGACAGAGCCTCAAGCTGTCACCCCGTGTCCTCACAGCTCACTAAATTTAAGATTTTTTTTTTTGCATTTTTGGCTGGGGCCGGGCTTGAACCTGCCACCCCGGTATATGGGGCCAGTGCCCTACTCCTTGAGCCACAGGCACTGCCCTTTTTTTTTTTTTTGAGACAGAGCCTCAAGTTCTTGCCCTGGGTAGAATGCCGTGGCATCACAGCTCACAGCAACCTGGGCTCAAGCAAATCTCCTGCCTCCACCTCCCAAGTAGCTGGGACTACAGGTGCCCGCCACAATGCCTGGTTATTTTTCTGTTGCAGCCATCATTGTTGTTTGGCCGGCCCAGGCTGGATTCGAACCCGCCACCTTAGGTGTATGTGGCTGGCACCTTAGCCACTTGAGCCACAGGCGCCAAGCCCAGCTAATTTTTCTATTTTTAGTAGAGATAGGGTCTCACTCTTGTTCAGGCTGGGTCTTGAACTCCTGAACTCAAGGTATCCCCCTCCGCAGCCTTCCAGAATACTATAGTATTATAGGTGTGCCAGGCCAGAAATGCTACCTGATTGCCACCTGCTTCCTCCCTTTATCTACAACAGACTACAAGTCAAGAGCAACTACCATCTCTCACAATGCAAGTGAGGGGACCTAAAACTTAAGCTTCATTAACTTCACAATAAATCTTCCTTCCCTTCTCTCCTTACAGGGCAGGGTATTAATCTTTCTCCTGGCTCCCACAGATATGCACAAGGCCTGTCATTCAGCTGATTTAGCTGGAGAGCTGTATTGACAGAATAAACTCCGACGATGGTGAAGTAGAAAAAATGGATTACTGGATCTGAGACAGTTAACCTAATGCATTTAGCCTGGGGAATGTGCAAACAGTGAAGGTGATCAATAAAATTTCCATATTTGCTATAGCCAGGCTGTGCAAGCTGGAAAATAAAACTCTTTCGGGTTGAATGTCCGTAGTAGAACCTCCATAGTTGACCATCTCCCTGCATTAGCCACCTCCTTCAGTTGACGTAATTTTCATAGGCCAGACATGCACCACATGTGTGTATCAGTACAGTGGGCATAGTTCCTTATGTTGACCACCTCTGTATGTTGCAGTCCAATTTGTCGCGATCCCTTGGGTTGTCAACTTACAGTGGTTCTACTATAATTCAGTTAGGTTGCCTGGAGTATCTTTCTCTTGCTACTGACACATTCTTCCTGTCATTTTTATGAGTAATATATACCAGGAAGGAGAATAAATAATTTCTAGGCAAATGGAATTTGTTTAGTTGATTAAAAACATGATGTTCAAGAGAAAAGTGGTAAAAATGTTGTGAAGTACTCATCTGGTCCAAGCACCTCTCTTAGAGATGCTAAAACAGAGAAAGGAACAGACGTGTTCAAAACCATAGAGCTAAGCAGTTTCAGAGCCAGAATAGAATTCCTGGTCCAGCCTTCTTATTTGAGCAGACAACCTCGCCAGTTCAAAATCCTGGTTTTCTTTTCTTTGTCCTTCCGACCTTCCCTCTTTCCTTCTTTCCTTCCTTCTGGAGTCTCCCTCGGTTGCCTGGACTCTAGCACAGTGGCTTCATGATAGCTCATAAAACCCCCAAACTGGGCTCAAGGTATCCTCTTTTTTTTCTTTTTTTTTGAGATGGAGGCTCAAGCTATCCCCCTGGGTAGAGTGCCATGGCATCACAGCTCATAGCAACCTCCAACTCCTGGGCTCAAGCGAGTCTCCTGCCTCTGCCTCCCAAGTAGCTGGGACCACAGGCGCCCACCACAATGCCTGGCTTTTTTGGTTGCAGCTATCATTGTTGTTTGGCGGGCCCGGGCTGGGGATTCGAACCCTCCACCTTAGGTATATGTGGCTGGCGCCTTAGCCGATTGAGCCATAGGCGCTGAGCCAAGGTATCCTCTTGCTTCAGCCTCCTGAGTAGCTGGGACTACAGTCATGTCCCACCGCATGTGGCTAATTTTTCTTTTCTTTCTTTCCTTTTTTTTTTTTTTTTTTGAGACAGCATCTCAAGTTGTCGCCCCTGAAGTGAGTGCCATGGCGTCACAGCTCACAGCAACCTCAAATTTTTGGGCCTAAGCGATTCTCTTACCTCAGCATCCCAAGTATCTGGGACTACAGGCGCCCTCCACAACACCCAGCTATTTTTTGGTTGTAGTTATCTTTGTTGTTTAGCAGACCCAGGCTGGATTAGAAACCACCAGCTCTGGTGTATGTGGCTGGTGCCCTAGCTGCTGAACTACAGGTGCCAAGCCTAATTTTTCTATCTGTTATAGAGTTTGCATTTAGCTCTTACTTGGGCTAGTCTCAAACCTGGCCTTAATTAATACTCTTGCTTTGGTCTCCCAAAGTGTGTGAGCCACTGCACCTGGCCCCAAATCCAATCCTGGTTTCTAAAAAAGCTAGAAGAATATGCCAGAAAACAAAGGAGAATAACCTCTTGTTAAGTTGGACCTGGAGCTACTGACAATATAGTGGGGAGGTGATGGGTCAGGCTAGTTCTCTACTAAGGGGATCATCAAGTATTTGGTGAGGAGTGATTTGATAACAAAACCTTTGCAACAGCTCAGTGCCTGTAGCTCAAGCGGCTGAGGCACCAGCCACATATACCAGAGATGGTATTTGAATCCAGCCCGGGCCTGCCAAACAACAATGACAACTACAACCAAAAAATAGCCAGGTGTTGTGGCGCGTACCTATAATCCCAGCTACTTGGGAGACTGAGGTAAGAGAATCGCTTAAGTCCAAGAGTTTGAGGTTGCTGTGAGCTGTGACGCCAGGGCACTCTACCCAGGGCGATAGCTTGAGACTCTGTCTAAAAAAAAAAAAAGAAACCTTGAAATATGCATGCCTACTGACCCTGAAATTACACTTCTTGGAATTTATTCTAAGGACATAATCAGAAATGAGTACAATGATATGTGTGTGTGTGTGTGTATATATATATATACACTTGATGTTTATTGCAGCATCATTTTCAATTTTTAAAATTAATATAAAAATTTAAGTCCATACTTGCATATAATTAAAATATCAACCAGTACAGTGAGCTATGACCAGGCCACTTTACTCGAGCCTAGAGTGAGACCCTGTCTCTTTAAAAAAAAAAAAAAGGCCCAGGTGTGGTGGCTCTTACCTGTAATCCTAGTACTCTGGGAGGCCGAGGCAGGTGGATTGCTTGAGCTCTGGAGTTCAAGAGCAGCCTGAAGAGTGAGATCCTGTCTCAATTAAAAATAGAAAAACTAGTCAGGTGTTGTGGTATGTTGGGAGGTTACATGAAGGTGATCTCTTGAGCCCAAGAGTTTGAGGTTGCTGTTAGCTATGACAGCATAGCACTCTACCCAGAGTGAAAGAGTCAGAGTCTGTCTCAAAAAAAAAAAGAAAGAAAAAGAAAAGAAAAAAATATATATAGGCAGGGCTAAGGGGCTTATACCTGTAATCCTGAGATTCTGTCTCAAAAAGAAAACTATACACCCTATGGGTGCAAAATAAATGTATACACATTTCAATAGATTTTTTTTTTTGAGACAAAGCCTCAAGCTGTCCCCCTGGGTAGAGTGCTATGGCATCACAGCTCACAGCAACCTCCAACTCCTGGGCTCAAGCGAGTCTCCTGCCTCCGCCTCCCAAGTAGCTGGGACCACAGGTGCCCGCCACAATGCCTGGCAATTTTTTTTTTTTGGTTGCAGCCGTTGTTGTTTGGCAGGCCTAGGCTGGATTTGAACCCATCACCTTGGGTTAACGTGGCTGGCGCCTTAGCACTTGAGCCAAGGTGCCGAGCCATTTTTTTTGTTTGTTTATTTTTTTGAGACAGAGCCTCAAGCTATCCCCCTGGGTAGAGTGCCATGGCATCACAGCTCACAGCAACCTCCAACTCCTGGGCTCAAGCAAGTCTCCTGCCTCCGCCTCCCAAGTAGCTGGGACCACAGGCGCCCACCACAACGCCTGGCTATTTTTTGGTTGCAGCCATCATTGCTTGGCGGGTCCCGGCTGGTTTCGAACCGGCCACCTCAGGGGTATGTGCCTGGCGCCTTAGCCACTTGAGCCACAGGTGCCTAGCCTTTTTTTTTTTTTAAGACAGACTATCACTCTGTCACCCTGGGATTGAGTGCTCTGTTGTCATAGCTCACTGCAACTTCAAACTCTTGGGCTCAAGCCATCCTCATTTCTCATTCCTCAGCTTCCTGAGTAGTTGGGACTCCAGGCACACCCTCCTCCCTCCGATGCTCAGCTAATCTTTCTACTTTTATTTATTTATTTATTTATTTTTGATACAGTCACACTTTGTCACCGTTGGTAGAATGCTGTAGCATCATAGCTCACAGCAATCTCAAACTCCTGGGCTTAAGTGATTCTCTTGCCTCAGCCTCCCAAGTAGCTGGGACTACAGGTGCCTGCCACAAGGCCTGGCTATTTTTATAGATGGGGTCTGACTCTGGCTCATCCTGGTCTCAAACCTGTAGCTCAGGCAATCTACCTACCTCAGCCTCCCAAGTGCTGGGGTTATAGGCATGAGCCACCTTGCCCAGCTCTCTTTCTATTTTTAGTAGAGACAGGATCTCACTCTTACCTGCCGCAGTACTAGAATTACAGGCATGAAGGTGACCAGATGTCCCACTTTTGGCGGAATAATACTAATTTTTAACAATTTGCCCTGTGTCCCACAGTGGTTTAAAAAAGTCCTGATTTTTGGAAAGAATGCACAACAAGCTAGGGAATGGTGGAAGAATGGGAAGGGAATATATGGTTTTTGGCTGCCATGTGGCTATTTCACCAGAATATGAGTTTTATATTATTTTTGTTAATTTTACAATGTTAAACTTTAATAATAACAAATAATTGTTGAGAATTGATTATTGAGAACTGCTTATCAAAGTTCGAATTGTTGATCAGTTGTTAGAATTCGACCACCATTGTTTGGACTTAATGAACAATGGCATTTTGGGGCATTGGCAACCATGAAAACATTTTGTAACAATCTCTCAAATGATACACATCATACTGTGTACTAGTGCTAGTTAAACAAGTGATGTCAACAAATCAGCTATTCAGATAATTTAGGTAAATAATTTATGTATTTATTTCATGAGTTTAGCAGACAGTACTCATATTATTTATATTTCATACTGGCGACAAAAAGTCTAGCGCCAGCCTTGAAAGTGGTACTTACGACTTATGAGGTATCATTGTTAAAAAAAAAATATTGATAAGGAAAAGGTTAAATCTTGGGCATCAGCAAAAATCACAATAGAGAACAAATGGTTAGAAATTTTTCATCATTTTGAAACAAACCGTGTTCCATACAATAATGCACTGAAAATTGTGGGATACGCACTGTCCTTACTAGGAACTAATGCTGTGACTGAATGCATTTTTTCTATGGTCAATAAAGTGTGGACATCTGAAAAATCACAATTAAGTGTTGAGACTTTGAAGGCCATTTTATGTGTGAAATATAATTTAACAAATTCTTGTGAAAAATTTCATGACCTGGCTCAGTGCCTGTGGCTCAATCGGCTAAGGCACCAGCCACGTACACCTAACTTGGCGGGTTGGAATCCCCAGCCCGGACCGCCAAACAACAATGATGGCTGCAACCAAAAAATGGCTGGGCGTTGTGGTGGGCGCCTGTGGTCCTAGCTACTTGGGAGGCGGAGGCAGGAGACTCGCTTGAGCCCAGGATTTGGAGGTTGCTATGAGCTGTGATGCCATGGCACTCTACCCAGGGGGATAGCTTGAGGCTCCGTCTCAAAAAAAAAAAAAAAAGAAAAATTTCATGACCTTTTAAACAACGATAGCAATCAACTAAAAAAAATTCACTCAAATGAGAAATATGCCAAAGAATAAAATAATACTATACGTAATTTTTTTAATGTATTATATTTGTAAATTATACTTATGTTGAAATTAAAATATATATATTACAATACTATTTTTGCATCCTATGAAAATTTTTGATGGTCCATATAGACCAAATTTTTAATTAAGAACACACACACAGACACACACACACACACACACACACACTGCCAGTCAATGGTGTCCCGCTTTACCAATGTTAAAATCTGATCACCTTAGGCATGAGACACTTTGCCTGGCCCATTTTAACAGATCTTGTTGAAAGTCAAATCAATGATTCCCAAAAAAAGTATGAATTGCAGGTGAAATGGATGTGGATAGTATGTCTAGGTACACTTGACCAGTAATGGTAACTTCAATTCAACTTTGAGAAGTAATACATAGATAACATCGCTTAAACGGTGTATTCATTTTTGGGACACTCTCTGTGTGCATATGTGTGTGTATAAAAACCAATATGCACAGACTTGTCATGAAACCCAGCATTCCTTTTCCTTCCAGTCCCACCTACTAGTTCTACTTAGAATATTAACTATATTACCTATATACATTTTCTGGCATCTACTGTCATGTCTCTTTTTTTAATAATTTTTTTTTGAGACAGGTCTTGCTCTGTCTTCCTGGCTAGAGTGCAGTAACATCTTTGTCACAAGTGTAAACCACTGTGCCTGGCCTAGACTGTACATAATTCAATTTATTTGAGCTTCTTTCATGTGTTTCTTATAATACTTGAATATGCTATATGCCTATCAGTATTACTATATTTTCTTTCTTTCCTTTTTTTTTTTTTTTTAGAGACAGAGTCTTACTTTGTTGCCCTCGGTTGAGTTATATGGGGTCACCACACACAGCAACCTCCAGCTCCTGGGCTTAAGCGTCTCTTGCCTCAGCCTCCCAAGTAGCTAGGACCAAAGGTGCCCGCCACAATGCCCTGCTACCTGCTATTTTTTTGTTGCAGCTTGGCTGGGGCCAGGTTCGAATTTGCCACACTCAGTATATGGGGCCAGTGCCCTACTCTCTGAGCCACAGACGCCAACCCCCTCCCCCTGTCCTTATTTTTTTGGAGACAGAGTTTCACTTTACTGCCCTCAGTAGAGTACCCTGGCATCATAGCTCATAGCAACCTCAAACTCTTGCTCAGCCTCCAGAGTAGCTGGGATTACAGGCACCCACCACAATGCCCACCTATTTTTAAAGATGGGGTCTTGTTCTTGCTCAGGCTGGTCTTGAACTTCTGAGCACAGGCACTCCACCCATCTTGGTCTGCCAGACCAGAGTGCTAGGATTGCAGACGTGAGCCACTGTGCCTGGCCTTTTTTTTTTTTTTGCAGAGTGTCGCTGGGTCATCCTGAGACTGAATGATGTGGCGTTATAGCTCTCAGCAACCTCAAACTCTTGGGCTCAAGAAATCCTCTTGCGTTAGCTCTGGGGTAGCTGGGACTGCAGGTGCCTGCCACAATGCCTGGGTATTTTTAGAGATAGGGTCTCATTCTTGCTCTAGATAGTCATCTTTGTACATTTTAAAATGTACAATTCAGTAGTGTCAGTATATTAACATGGTTGAGCAACAGAGCTCTAGAACAGACCAGGAGGGATGGCTCACACCTATAATCTGGGAGGCCTAGGTGGGAGGATTGCCCAGAGCTCAGAGATTGGAGACTAGCCTGACCAGAGTGAGATCCCATCTTTAAAAATAGCCGAATGTGTGACGGGCACTGGTAGTCCCAGCTACCTGGAGGCTGAGGCAAGAGAATCACTTGAGCCCAAGAATTGGAGCTTGCTGTCAGCTGTCATACCACTCTATCAAGGGCAACAAGCGAGATTCTGTTTCCAAAAATAAATAAATAAATAAAAATTAAAAAACTGAGGCAAGAGGGCCAGGCACTGTGGCTTGTGCCTATAATCCTAGTACTCAGGGAGGCCCAGGTGGGTGGACTGCTTGCATTTACAAGTTCGAGACCTGCCTGAGAAAAAGCGAGACCCAGGTCTCTACTAAAAATAGAAAAACTGAGGCAAGAGGTTCTCTTGAGCCCAAGTAGGAGATTGCTGTGAGCTATGACACCACAGCATTCTACCCCGGGCAACAGCTTGAGATTCTGTCTCAAAAACAAAAACTAAAACTAAAAAACAACAATTCCTCATTTGCCCCTCCACAAGCCCCTGGAAATAATAATTCCACTTTATCTTTCTCTGAATTTGACTATTTTAGATACCTTAGATAATTGGAGTTCTGCAAAACTTGTCTAGATTAGTTGACTTAGCATAATGTTCTTAAGTTTCATCCATGTCATATCAGGCACCAAAATTTTATTCCTTTTTAAGGCTGAATAATGTTGTATGTAGGTATATAACACATTTTATTTATCCATTCATTCATCTGTTGGCAGACATTTGGGTTGCTTTTTTTTTTTTGAGAAAGAGTCTCTTTTTGTTACCCTCTGTAGAGTGCTGTAGAGTCATAGCTCACAGCAACCTCAAACTCTCAGGCTCAAGAGATCCTGTTGCTTCGCCCGCCCAGGTAGCCAAGAATACAGGTGCCCACCACAATGCCTGGCTAATTTCTTTCTTTTTTTTTGAGACGGAGCCTCAAGCTATCCCCCTGGGTAGAGTGCCATGGCATCAAAGCTCATAGCAACCTCCAACTCCTGGGCTCAAGCGAGTCTCCTGCCTCCGCCTCCCAAGTAGCTGGGACCACAGGCGCTCGCCACAACGCCCAGCCATTTTTTGGTTGCAGCCATCATTGTTGTTTTGGAGGGCCCAGGCTGGGGATTTGAACCCGCCACCTTAGGTGTACGTGGCTGGCGCCTTAACCGATTGAGCCACAGGCGCCAAGCCCTAATTTCTTCTTCTTTTTTTTTTTTTTGTAGAGATGGAGTCTTGCTCTTGCTCAGGCTGGTCTTGAACTCCTGAGCTCAAGCAATCCATCTGCCTTGGCATCCCAGAGTGCTAGAATTACAAGTGTGAACCACTGGACCCAGCCTTGGGTTGCTTTCATTTCTTAGCTATTGTGAGTAATGCTGCTATGAACACGGGTGTGCAAATATGTTTTTAAGACCTTGCTTTTAATTGTTTTGAGTATATACCTAGAAGTGGATAGAGGGATCATGTGTTATTTCTATTTTTATTTTTTGAGGAAGTGTCATACTGCTTTCCATTGCAGCCGTGTGCCATTTTCCATTTTGTTAATTTGCCTTAGACTGTGCTAACATTTGTATTGATGCCACGAACCAAGGGCAGGTTAATCTGCTGGACCTTAGCACAGTGACCCCAAACTGACCTTGTATTCGTTGTATTCTTTATTGCCACTGAATTACAGTAATAGTAATGTTCTTGGTAAAGCAGTAAAAATTGTTAATTTTAACGTGTTAAATTTCAACTCTCAAGACATGTCTTTTTAATATAAGGTACAGGCATAAAGCACCTTCTGGTACATATCCAAGTATAATGATTATTTCAAAGAAAAGCACTTGTGGGATTGATTCTAGTTCTGTGGGTAGAAAACTAGCTGCTTTTTCCACGTAATACCATTTTTACTCAAAAGAATGACTGACAAACTACGGTTACATAGATTTGGATATTTGGCAGATATATTCTTTTTTTTTTTTTTTTTGCAGTTTTTGACCAGGGCTGGGCCTGAACCCACTACCTCTGGCATATGGAGCCGGTACCCTGCCCTTGAGCCACAGGTGCCGCCCGGCAGATATTTTCTAAAAAAAAAAATTTTTTTTTGAGACTGAGTCTCACTTTGTCTCTTGGAGGAGTGCTGTGGTGTCATAGCTCACGGGAACCTCAAACTCTTGGCCTCAAGTGATTCTCTTGCCTCAGCCTCCTGGGTCGCTGGGACTACAGGCCACAATGCTCGGCCATATTTTAGAGATGCTGTCTCACTTTGGCTCAGGCTGGTCTCGAACTGGTGAACTCAGGCCATCCACCCGCCTTGGCCTCCCAAGTGCTGGGATTACAGGAGTGAGCCATTGCACCCAGCCTAAAATTAGAATTTTGGAGAAGTTATATTTGCCATCATGAACCTGAAAGCTTTACAGTACTAAAGGCTTTTATGAGAAGAGTGGTGGTAACATTAATGAATGAATGATATTTATTATATTTATAATGAAATGTTTGGAAAATTGGTACACCTTAGTGAACTAGTATTTTTTTGGAGACCAATGCATGGTGTTTCAAAATTATTAATGGGTGGAACACCCATGCAAGTTACCAGATTGGTCAATGAATTTTGATGTAACAGAATAGATAAATATTCATTGATATGGTTTTACAGTCCACACTGAAACTACCCTATAAGAAACTACAATTTGTTGATTATTGGTACAGTGCCAAAGAAGAATATCTTTACCAAAAAAGAGGCACTTTTTTTTTTGCCAGGCATGATGGCTCATGCCTATAATCCTATTAGCACTTTGGAAGGCTGAAGCGCGTGGATTGCTTGAGTCCAAGAGTTCAGGACCAGCCTGAGCAAGAGTGAGACCCCATTTCTAAAAATAGCTGGGTGTTGTGTCGGGCGCCAGGCTTAGGCAAGAGGATCATTTCAGCCCAAGAATTTGAGGTTGCTGTGAGTTATGATGCCATGGCACTGTAGCCTCGGCAAAAAAGTGAGAATCTGTCTCAAAAAAAATCACATTAGATGTATGTATCAACGTATGTATGTATTTTTTTTTTTACTTAAATAACTACCAAAAACATAGTTTCAATGATAGTTGATTAAGATGTGAGCAATGTTAGAGTCAGTGAAATAACTGGTGGAGAAGGTATGGAGGACGTGGCAAAGGCAGAACCCACTGGTCTTGATAACTGATTTGACTTTGAAAGTGTAGGTGGTGATGGGACTCAAGACAGGAAAAAGAGAATTTAAATATGATTCAGTTTTCCAGACAAGAGTGGCTGAAGGTGCCATAACCCTGAAAGAAGCATAAAGAAAGAACTAAGTTTATGTATAGTGGTGGGAAAGGGGAACAACAGTCTAGGGGCTTCAGGCTCAGATTTTCCTATTGTAAGGATGGTCAGTCTTTATAGTGAAATAATAGAGAAATTGCAAACTTAACAGTTTTTCTGGTAAGGACTAAGATCAGTTTCTCTCTCTGCCTGCTTTCTTTCTCTTTCTTAGGCGAGCTACCCCTCCCCCTATTGATTGCTGTTTTCACTAGCGGTGGAGGAGCTGAGCAGTCCAAAAGGAAATGCAAATTTTCTTTACAAATCTCTAGACCCATTAACTAAATCTGCCTTTTAGAATTTGTTCCTGAAAAGCTCCCAGACTTACAATGGGGATGTGAACATCAGGCCTCAAGATTACAAACAGTGGGAAAAATGTATGTATTCTACCTTTCCGAAGGAAAAATAGACACATTCACAATACCTTGTGAATTCCACTGCAATTACCTCTTTGCCCCCCTTCCCAAATCTAGCTACCCACTGGGCCTCAGGGCGGGCTTTTTTTTTTTTTGAGACGGAGCCTCAAGCTATCCCCCTGGGTAGAGTGCTATGGCATCACAGCTCACAGCAACCTCCAACTCCTGGGCTCAAGCGAGTCTCCTGCCTCAGCCTCCCAAGTAGCTGGGGCCACAGGCGCCCGCCACAA
>CAUYQV010017694.1:0-11028 GCA_963574575.1 Galagoides demidoff
TCAGCCTCCCAAGTAGCTAGGACCACAGGCGCCCGCCACAACACCCGGCCATTTTTTGGTTGCAGCCATCATTGTTGTTTGGCAGGCCCGGGCTGGGGATTCGAACCCGCCACCTTAGGTGTACGTGGCTGGCGCCTTAGCTGCGTGAGCCACAGGCGCCGAGCCGAAAATTATTAACTTCTTTGAACATAACCACAGTGAACCTACAAGCTACCAAAACCTGTGGGGTACTGCAAAAGCAGACCTAAGAAGGAAATTTATAGCATTAGATACCTATATCCAAAAAAGCCAGAGAGCACATCAATGACCTAATGAAGCATCTCGAGGAAGTAGAAAAAAAAAAAAAAAAGCAATCCAATTCTAAACCAAGCAGAAGAAAAGAAATAACAAAAATTAAATCAGAAATAAATGAAATTGAAAACAAAAGAATCAACTTGGTGCCTGTGGCTCAAGTGGCTAAGGTGTCAGCCACATACACCTAAGGTGGTGGGTTCAAATCCAGCCCAGGCCCGCAAAACAACAATGATGGCTGCAACCAAAAAAAATAGCCAGGCGTTGTAGCAGGCGCCTGTGGTCCCGGCTACTTGGGAAGCTAAGGCAGGAGACTCGCTTGAGCTCAGGAGTTAGAGGTTGCTGTGAGCTGTGATGCCACAGCACTCTACCCAGGGGGCCAGCTTGAGGCTCTGTCTCCAAAAAAAAAGAAAACAAAAGAATCATTAAGAAAAGTAAATAAAACAAGAAGTTCGTTCTTTGAAAAAATAACAAATAAGTCATTAAGACTTTGGCCAGATTAGCTAGAAACAGAAAAGTAAAATTTCTCATAACCTCAGTCAGAAATGAAAAAGGGGGGACAGCACCTGTGGCTCAGTGAGTAGGGCTCTGGCCCCATATGCCAGAGGTGGTGGGTTCAAACCCAGCCCTGGCCAAAAAAAAAAAAAAAAGAAATGAAAAAGGGGAAACAACAAGAGATATCACAGAGGCTCAAGAGATTATCTCTAACTACTATAAGAAACTGTATGCTCAGAAATTTGACCATGTGCAGGAAATGGATGAATACCTGAAATTACACCATCTCCCTAGAATAAACCAGAAAGAAACAGATCTCTTTAACAGGCCAATATCAGGCCAATATCTTCTGAGATTGAAGAAATAACAAAAAGGCTTCCAACAACAACAACAACAACAAAAATACCCTGGAATAGACAGCTTCACACCAGAGTCCTATCAAACCTTCAAAGAAGTGCTTGTACCTATACTGCAGAATCTATTCCAAAACATTGAGAAGGAAGGAACCTTCCGCAACACATTCTATAAAGAAAATATCACCCTGATACCAAAACCAGGAAAGGACTCAACTAGAGGAGAACTACAGATCAATTTCACTAATGAATATTGATGCAAAATACTAAGCAAAATCTTAAACAACAGATTACAGCTACACATTAAAAAAATTACACATCCTGATCAACTAGGATTCATCCCAAGGATGCAAGATTGGTTTAACATACACTAATTCATAAATGTAATTCATCACATCAATAGAAGCAAAAATAAAGACCATATGATCCTCTCAATAGATTATAGAAAAAACATTTCATAAAATTCAGCATCCTTTTCTAACAAGAACACTTAACAGAATAGGCATAGTGGCACATTTCTTAAACTGATTTAAGTCATCTGTGACAAACCCACAGCTAATACCATACTGAATGAAGTAAAACTGAAAGCTATTCCACTTAGAACTAGAATCAATCAAGGATGCACACTATCACCACTACTATTCAACATAATGCTGGAAGTTCCAGCCGATGCAATCAGACAAGAGCAGGATATAAAGGGCATCCAAATGGGGGCAGAGGAGGTCAAACTCTCCCTCTTTGCTGTGATATGATATTATACTTAGAGAACCCCAGAGACTCAACCACAAGACTCCTAGAAGTAATCAAGAAATATAGTAATGTCTCAGAGTAAAAAACCAACATCTATCGCTAGCATTTGTATACACCAGCCAAGTTGAAAAGCAAATCAAGGACACAATTCTCCTTTTCCAGTAGCTTCAAAGCAAATGAAATGCCAAGGAATATACCTAACAAAAGAGGTGAAGAATCTGAACAAAGAGATTTGAAAAAAAACCTAAGAAAAGAAATAGCAGAAGACATTAACAAATGGAATCAACATTGTTAAAATGTCTGTACTACCCAAAGCCATCTATACATTCTATACAATCCCCATTAAAATACCAATATCACACTTTGAAGAACTGGAAACAATGGCACTTCATTTTGTATGGAACCAGGAAAAAACTCATATAGCCAAGGCAATTCTTAGTAATAAAAACAAAGCCAGAGGCATCACCCTACCAGACTTTAGATTATATTACAAGTCCACAGTGATCAAAATAGCACAGTATTGGCACAAAAATAGAGACACAGATTTATGGAACAGAACAGAAAACCAAGAGATAAAACCAATCTCTACTTGCCATCTAATCTTTGATAAATCAAACAAAAGCATACAATGGGGACAAGAATCCCTATTAAATAAATGGTGCTGGGAGAGCTAGATAACCAGATGTAAAAGGCTGAAATTGTACCCATACTTTCACCACCTACAAAAATTGATTCAGGATGGATAAAGGATTTAAAACTAAGACATTAAACGGCTGAAGTCCTAGATGAAAGCATGGGAAAAACTCTTGAGGATGTCAGCCTGGGGAAAGATTTTATGAAGAAGACTTCAGCTGCAATCCCAACAACAAAAATAAACAAATAAGACTTAATTAAACTAAAAAGCTTCTGTTCCACTAAAGACATAACAATTAAAGCAAATAGACAACCTTCAGAGTGGGAAAAGATACTTTCATGTTACAATCTGGCAAAGGCTTGATAACTAGAATCTTCAGAGAACTCAAATTAATCAACAAAAAAAGAGCAAATAATCCCATCTATCACCAGGCTACAGCTATGAACAGAACCTGCTCGAAGGAAGACAGACAAATGGCTAACAAACATGTGAAAAAAAGTTCACTGTTCCTAGTGAGCAGAGAAATGGAAATCAGACCCTGAGAGATCACCTTACCCCAGTGAGAACAGCCCACATCCCAAAGTCACAAGCTGCACAAGCTGGAGCAGATGTGGAGAGTTAGGGGAACACTTTTATACTGTTGGTGGGACTGCAAACTAACACAGCCTCTATGGAAAGAAGTATGGAGAATCCTCAAATAACTCAAATTAGACCTCCTTCTTGATCCCATAATCCCATTACGAGGCATCTACCCAGAAGAAAAATCATTTTATCATAAAGACAATTGCATTAGATTGTTTATCACACCTCAATTTACAATCACCAAGATATGGAAACAACCTAAATGCCCACCAACCCATGAATAGATTAACAAACTGTGGTATGTGTATGTCATAGAATATTATTTAGCCATAAAAAAAGATAAAGACTTTATATCTTTTATATTAACCTGGATGGAGTTGAAACACATTCTTCCTAGTAAATCACAAGAATGGAAAAGCAAGTATCCCAGGTATTCAATACTAATATGAAGCCAATAGACAATTTAACACATGCCCACATACAAGAAAAACTCAATTCAATTCACACTGTGGGGAGTGGCAATAAGGAAGAGGGAAGAAGGATAGAGGCAGGGGGATGGGAGTGCTCCCACTTAGTGGGTACAATGTAAGGATATAGGCAACAGGATTACTCATACCTGTAATCCCAGCACTCTAGGAGGCCAAGGCAGGTGATTGTTTGAGTTCACGACTTCAAGACCAGTCTGAGCAAAAGTGAGACCCCATCTCTAAGAAACAGCCAGGTTTGTGGTAGGCACCCATAGTCCCAGCTACTCAGGAAACTGAGGCAAGTAAATCATGTGAGCCCAGGAGTTTGAGGTTGCTATGAGCTATGATGTCACAGCATTCTACCCAGGGTGACAAAATATGAAACTCTGTCTCAAATTAAAAAAAAAAAAAGTGTAAAGATACATGGCACACCTCCTGGGTACAGAATATAGCAAGAGAGACTCTACCTAACAATGCAAGTATTGTAACCTAGTTGTTTGTACCCTCATATTAACCTGAAAAAATATATATAAAACTTAAGAAAGAATTGAGGATGTAAAGTATAGGTAGGTTACAAAGAACTTACAATCATATCTCAAATGTGGCAATTAAAGTAATTGTTATCTGTGAAGAGAAAATGTGAAAAAGAAAAATCTATAACTAAAACTCCTGACCATTTCAGCAAAATCGGTAGGCAGGTTTTTCAATAGGGAGAAAACAGAACAGTAAGATCAGAGATAGTCCATGATGAAATGTTTACAATGTATCTGTAGATAAAGGGTTAATATCCAGAATAACAGAAAAGCAACAAGATAAAGCAGATCATAAAATAGAAAAATAAGCAAAGAATATAGCTATGCAAATCCCGGAAGAATAAGACTCATAATAGTCAGCAGATGAAGAAATAAGCAGTTTGCATGTTGAGAATACATTGGTTCAGCCTTTATAGAGAACAACTTGGCAGTATCTATGACAATTTTAAATAAACATACCCTTGTTCCCATAAATTCTGCTTCTAAGAACCCATCCTACAGAAATACTCTTACCTATATACAAAGAAGATATTACTGTATTCATTATTTTTTAAACGGAAGAGAAAAAAATATGTACTTATCAATAGGGAAATGGCTAAAATATGACACCCCTGTACTATAGAATACTTTGAGCTGTTGACAAGGATGTAAACAGGTTTATACATGTAACATGGAAAGGAGTCCATCGCGCATTACGTGGAAAAAGTGTAAGTTTTAGAACAAAATTTATATGAATGGAATAACTAAGTTTACAAAAACACTTGGTATAAATGTGCACATAATGCTTTTTTAGGTCTAGAAATGGGATTTCAATTTTACTAGAGTTAGCTGGTCCCTATTTCCATGTGTCTGGATCTGATGAATCCAAGACCAACACTTGGAGGAACCTCCCAGTCCTGAGCCTTTCCAGTCCTTCCATTTCCTTCTTTTCATCAGCACCCAATTAAAAAAAAGAAAAAGGAATTTTAAGAAAGAAAAAGAAAGTGGCAAAAATAATTTTCATCACTTAACTACTTTTGCTATCTACAACTACCATTGTTTGGGGTTTCTTTAAAGCATGTACAACTTTTGTTCTTTATTAATTAAAAAAGGAAAAAAGATTTAGAATCCCAAGGTGAGGAAGAAATCTCTGAACACAAATAGAAGATTAAACTGATCTTCTGGATAGATAGTATGAGCAGAAATTTAAATAAACAATGAAAGAATCACCGTATCTTCTATTTAGGACCTGTCTTTAGTCACAGTTTACCACAAACACAAAAACATGTTGTTTAATTTGAGAAGGCAGATTTCTAAAGAACATTTCCAGGAACTGGAATTAGCCTTTAGACAAGCAGGCTATATGACACTGAAGTACACAGGTACCCAGAAGAGTTCATTAGCAAATCAAAGTAAAGACTTTAATCATGGCAAAAAGAGTTGATTAGATATTATGCCTAACTTATTCATAGTATGATGTGTTCCAGGGATATCATTAACCAAAAAAAAAAAGGCCTATCCAGGTGTCTACTAGATATTTTCCCTTCAGGATTTGAATCATCCCTGATATTTAACATGTCCAAAATTGAACTCATGTTCTCCCCACACACCTGGTCTTTCTCATATCCCCATCTAAGGGTAGAGCAAGCCAGAAACCATGCAGTCCCCTTTGACTTATGCCTTTTAGTCACCTTCACATTCAATACACCACAAATGCTTCACCACCTAAATATCTCACCAATCAATCTAATTCCTCTGTCTCTAGGGCAAACAACCATTCACTCTCATCTGAACTATAGCAACAGCCACCAGCCACCTAAACTAATCTCTCGGTACCCACTATGCTACAGTTTAGATGTTTGTCCCCGAGTCCATTTGATCCTCAATGTTGGAGATAGGACTTAAATGGAAGGTATTTGGATCATGGGGGCAGATCCCTCATGGTTAATGCCCTTCCTGGGTGGTGAGGGTGATAAGGAAATGTGAGAGCCAGGAGAACTGGTTGTTAAAAGGATCCTGGCGCCTCCCTTCTCTCTCATCATGTGATCTTTCAGGCTGGCTCCCCTTTACCTTCCACCATTAAGTGGAAGCAGTCAGAGACCCTCACCAGAAGCAGATGCTAGCACTGTGCTTCTCATACAGCCTACAGAACCATAAGCCAAATAAACCTCTTTTCTTCGTACCTTACTTAGCCTCAGGTATTACTTTACCACAAAACAGACTAGGATACACTCTGTCTGCCTACTCTAAACCCTATATGTTTGTCTTAATGCTGCAGTCAGAATGGTCTTTCTAGAACTGACATCCTCTAGATAAAACAATTCAGTAGATTCCCTCTATATCCAGGATAAAGATCCACATCCTCAAGATTGTCCACTGTGGCCTGCATCATCTAACCCACACCTACCTTCCCACCCTTACCCTTAGCATCCTTTCAGAAGTTCCTAATAGCCATCTGCCTTCCCACAACGGGGACTTGACCACATGCTATTTCCTGAAAGTTCTCCACTCTCCTGTTTAACTAGATGACTTCCATTCATTCCTTAGTCTCATCATAGATGTTACTTCCTATGGTGGTTAAAGCCTTTTTTAACTACTACGACTAAGTCAAACACTCATATTAAAAGCACATCCAATACAGTATACTTTATCTGAATGTACTTTAACATATAATTGTTGAACCAAGTGATTCTAGCATTCTCTTTCTCTAAACCAAAAGCATCATGAGTGCAATGATTATGTCTGTTTTACTTACCATAAATCACTGTACATAACACAAAAATATAAAAGATAATATACTCCATCAAAATGTTTAATTAATAGATAGATGGGTGGATAGACAGATAGATATAGCTGAGGTAGTGTCCAGAGGTAACCTGGAGGTAATTTCCAGGTTTATAATTACATGACTTTAAATATACACATTGAAATTAGAATATCTGATCTCTTTAATATCAAAATTTGTTATTTGGTGTTTTACAAAATGGATTGATATGAATCCTGTTACTGGTTGTGCTTACAAAGACCTTTCATTTCAAGGATTGTATATTTAGCAAATATGAAAATTATAAATATTAGGAAGATAAAATTAATATTGTACCCTTACATTATCAAGCAACAAAATAACTCTGTTGAGGAAAGCGAGGCAGTATTTTTGGTTGAAGTTTTGTTTTGTTTTCCATTTAACATATCTTAATCTTTGTACCTGCAACATTAAATCCAAATTAAGATTCATGATAGGATAAAGGAGAGAGAAATATTCAGATGGTACACAGAAATTAACTGTGGTGTTGAAGACTGCCCACCATGCAGTTAAATCCACTACCACTGAAAATTAACTTCTAAGCATCTTAGGAATGTTACACGATTCCTGTGACTTAATTTGAAGGTGAGGGCAAGAAGTCCCCTTTGGAAGATGCTATTTTTTTTCACTCCCTTCCACCTTAACTCATTTGTTATATATGAAAATCATTGAACAGTAATAGGATGTTGGAAACTTTACTTAAATTCCCCTCTTTGTCAAAATGCTTCTAAAGAGTCACTCAAAAAAAAAAAACCTTAAAAAATAGATGGAGAAATGGACTAAAATACATCAAGAATATTTACATATGGGCTCGGCACCTGTGGCTCAAGTGGCTAAGGCGGCAGCCACATACATCTAAGGTGGCGGGTTTGAATCCAGTCCCGGCCCGCCAAACAACAATGACGGCTACAACCAAAAAATAGCCAGGCGTTGTGGCAGTTGCCTGTGGTCCCAGCTACTTGGGAGGCTGAGGCAGGAGACTCACTTGAGCCCAGGAGTTGGAGGTTGCTGTGAGCTGTGATGTCATGGCACTCTACCCAGGGGGACAGCTTGAGGCTCTGTCTCAAAAAAAAAAAAATAAATAAAGAATATTTACATATGTATCCATGGGCTCATTAGAACTTTTTCTAAAGAAAACACAACTGGTGACCTCTGAAAGGGTACTTAAAAAATAACAAATCATTATTTTGGAATTTAGTAAATTAAGGAAAGAATAAGTGGCCAGGCACAGTGGCTCACACCTATAATCCCAGTACTTTAGGAGGATAAGACAAGAGGATGGCTTGAGGCCAGGAGTTTGAGACCAGCCTGAACAATGTAGAAAGTCCCCTATCTCTACAAAAATGTTGTTAAAATTAGCCGAGCATAGCAGCATACCTATAGTACTAGCTACTTCGGAGGCTAAGGCAGGGGGATCGCTTCAGCCCAAGAGTTCAAGGTTATAGGGAGTTATGATCACCCCACTGTACTTCAGCCTGAGTAACAGCACAAGACCTTATCTCTTTAAAAAAAAAAAATAGACATATCCTGCCTTTCCTATACAAACTGTACTACTAGTAACCAAATAGTAGATATGCGAAAGGTTCTCAATATGGCAATATTTGGGGTAATAAGTGAAGAAACAAATGATAGAATATCACAATTTTAAAACCCCTAATGAATTAATAGGTCTAGTCATTGAAAATCAATAGCTGTTAACATCACCAAAAATGAAAATAATCAGATATAATATCCTCCTGACAGAAGAATACAATCCCACTTATAAAAAGAAAGTCTCCCCTTACCCTCAAGGTTGTTCTGAGGATTGAGGAATTTTACATAAAGCTCTAAAACACAAGCCTGGACACATATCTTACGTATAAAAAAGACTAGTTTTCTTGTCTAATCCCTCTGCTCCTAGAAACAAAGGCAGTGGCTGTTTGGAAAGATAATTTATAGTTTAAAAAAAAAATCTGGGGGGATAGAACATGGCAGTATCCCACTGTCACAGTAAAACAATTCTGTTATCTTTGACACTGACTTGATCTTTCCTCCTGCCTCCCCGAGCAAAGCAACACAGATCTAATATCAGTCACTTACACTTAAGCACAATTATGTTTCAAAGCTAGAGCTGAACTGTCTGAGAGGTACTTATTTCCAAGGTCATGGCTCGCCTCCAAATTCAATCCTAGTGCAAAGGATTCCTGCAGAATAGCATGCCAGTCTCCTTTGTATATATGGAGCTACCTCTCTTTCTCCACTCCTGTGGGCACTGAATAAGGGCTCTCAGCACACATATGTTCACCCAATGGAAACACAGCTAGCAGAGGGTTAAACTGTATCCTCTAAAACAATATATCTAAGTCTCAACCCCTAGTAGCTGTACATGTGGCCTTATTTGGAAACAGAGTCTTTGCAGATATAATTAAGTTAAAGACCTTGGGACAAGATCATCCTAGGTTGGTGTTAAATCCAATAACTGGGCTCGGCGCCTGTGGCTCAATCGGCTAAGGCGCCAGCCACATACACCTAAGGTGGTGGGTTCAAATCCCCAGCCTGGGCCCACCAAACAACATTGGTGGCTGCAACCAAAAAATAGCCGAGCGTTGTGGCGGGTGCCTGTGGTCCCAGCTACTTGGGAGGCTGAGTCAGGAGACTCGCTTGAGCCCAGGAGTTGGAGGTTGCTATGAGCTGTGATGCCATGGCACTCTACCCAGGGGGATAGCTTGAGGCTCCGTCTCAAAAAAAAAAAAAAATCCAATAACTGGTATCCTCATAGGAGAAAGTACAGGGATACTCTATTTGAGATACAGAGATGCACAGAGAAGGCACCTGTGAGGATACAGAAGCAGAGTGGAGTTAAACAGCCACAAGCCAAGGAATGCCAAGGAGTTGCCAGTAGCCACCAAAAACTAGTAGAGGGGCATAGAATAAATTTTCCCAGAGCCTCCGAAAGCAGCCAATTCTGCTGACACCTTGTTTGCCAATGTCTGGCTTCCAGAATTATGAAGGAATAAATGTCTGTGATCTTAAGCCATCATGTTTATGGTCATTTGTTACAGTACCCCTAGAAAACTAATACTAAAACTACCTCCCCTTCCAGAGATAACTGACCCAGCTCTAGGTCCCACCATCAGAAATCTGTAATTGAGGCCAGAAAACTCCAGTCTCAATCTGGCCATCTCTCATACATAAGAGATATTAACGCTGGAGCAGGTGGTGCTCTGCGAACTAGGAAGCAAAGAAAGTCAGTTTGCACCGAGGGGGAAGAATGAAACAAACCACCTGTGTCCCATTTGTTTCTGAGGCCCACAGGCATACCTACTCTCAGGTCTCATGAGATATCCCTTTATCAAAGAAATGAAAATCACGCTTTTATGCTCAAACTATTTCAAGTGGATTTCTGTAACTGGTAGCCCAGAGAGTCCTAACACACTGAGGAAACCACTGCCAAAAGCACTTCAGTAACGATAAGACAGAACAAGTCTACCTCGGGTGGGTGCCAGGAGAAGCTGGATTTATTTAAGAATGCATTAAGAAAGAGCAAAGGAAAACCTCAAGACTGATCCACAGACACAGTAGCAAAAGACAGAACAAAAAGGAACCTCAATTTTCAACGGGCATAAAAGCCAAAATCTGAATCCAAAATCTGAAAAGTTTTGAGTGCTGACCTGATCACAAAGGTCACAGCCAACACACTTCAAACTTTGTTGCATGTATATAGTCATTAAAAATACTATATAGGACGATCACCCGCCATCATGAACAACACAGTAACTATCTGGACCAGGAAGTTCATGACTAACCGACTACTTCAGAGGAAACAAATGGTCATTGATGTCCTTCACCCTGGGAAGGCAACGGTACCAAAGACAGAAATTAGAGAAAAACTAGCCAAGATGTACAAGACCACACCTGATGTCATCTTTGTATTTGGATTCAGAACTCACTTTGGTGGTGGGAAGACAACAGGCTTTGGCATGATTTATTATTCCTTGGATTATGCAAAGAAAAATGAACACAAACATAGACTTGCAAGGCATGGCCTGTATGAGAAGAAAAAGACGTCAAGAAAGCAGCGAAAGGAACGCAAGAACAGAATGAAGAAAGTCAGGGGCACCACAAAGGCTAATGTTGGTGCTGGCAAAAAGAAGTGAGCTGG
>CAUYQV010017697.1:0-10593 GCA_963574575.1 Galagoides demidoff
GACAAATCCGAGACAAACTCCGATGTAAAAGGCAAGAGGTGAGGTTTATTCAAACCTGGGTTTGGTCTCTCCTGGTGCACACACCAAGGTAGAGCCTCAAACCCAGGGTGAAGGGGGTTTTTATGGGGTACAGAAAGCAAAAAAAAAGGAAGAAGGGTACAAGTACACTTTTCATTGGTGGTTAGTGATTTCACTAGTAAGGCTACATTTATGATTGGTGGTTGATGATTTCACTAGGGATACAGGTGAGGGGTGGGGGATTTTCTTAACCGGGGGCTAAGGTCGAGGCAGCTTGATTGATGAGGTGGCAGGAAGAAAATACCTGTATTTCAGGGTAATAGAAACTAACTGTTTTATTGTGATCAGATGACTCAGTTGCCCAAGGAGACATAATCAACTTTAACTTATGGCTCTGTTGCCCAAGGAGGCATAATCAATAGTTACAGTTGAGTTACCAGGAGTGGAATGGCTGAGCTGCAGGGTGCGGCCCTGCAGGCTAGAGGCTAGGAAATGCAGTAAACAGCTAGGAGTGGGGCTTGGGCAGGCTTGTACAGTGAACAGCAAAATGGAGTTAGTCTGGCCCTCTCATAATTTTCTCAGATAGATTTTATTTCTTGAGTTCTCAGCTCAAAAGCTGAGAAATCATAAAAAGCAAAACACCAAACATTTGGACTATGTCTTTCTCCATTACCAAATCCCACACATTTGGGGGGAGTAAATGAACATAAAAGGAATATCTTTTCTTTTTTTTTCAAGACAAAGTCTCACTGTACCACCCTGGGTAGAATGCTGTGGCATCACAGCTTATAGCAACCTCAGTCTTTGGGTCTCAAGTGATCTTCCTGCCTCAGCTTCCCAAGTAGGTGAGACTAAAGACACACACCACCACACCCTGCTAGTTTTTCTATTTTTAGTAGAGACATGTCTCATGCTTTCTCCCACTGGTCTCCCACTTCTGAGCTTAAGAGATCCTCCTGCCTCCGCCACCCAGAGTGCTGGGATTACAGGCATGGGCCACTGACCCCAGCCCAAGGCATTACCGTTTTCTTTCCTACCTCTCCAGAATTAGCTAGAATAAAAGGGACATGTCTAGTCCTGAGGCAGAAGGACACTGGGAGTGATCTTCCACATCAGTTTGCAGTTTGACTACTCTTTGCATTTTACTTGTTTTTCCTAGAGTACCTTAAAAATAAAAATATTATACATATCTCGCCCCCAAACCAGCTTTACCAATAAACCTTCATAAGTCTTCAGGAAGATATTTATCTACTCTGTTGTTCTAATTATTCCCTCCCCCACAATGATGTAACTTAAACCTATTATTTAGATTCCTTTACAAGGCCCTTTTACACCAATTTAACTCAAGAATGTACCCAATCCATCTATCCTTCATGATCCTTGGATTTTTCCCTGGCATGTACCTTGGAGGGAATGAAATCAGAATAGTAGGTCACGGTAGGAAAACAGAAGAATACTCAAATGTGCAAAGGATAAAATAAAAAGTGTGTGTAATCTTACTACATGGAGATATCTAATGCTTGTATTTTGGTGTGTTACCTTTCTTGTCTTTGTTATACATGTATATTTTAAGCAAGATGAAAATTGATTACCTTACTATTACAGTGAAGTTCCTTCAATCATTACATTTCCCTTGAAATTGAGTTTTTCTTCTTTTTTTTTGAAATAGAGTCTCACTTTGTCACCCTTGGTAGAGTGTTATGGTGTCATAGCTCACAGAAACCTTAAATTCCTGGACTTAAGCAATACTCTTGCCTCAGCCTCCCAAGTAGTGGTACTACAGGTGCCCACCACAATGCTTGGCCATTTTTAGAGATGGAGGTCTCAATCTTGCTCAGGCTGGTCTCTAAGTCCTGAGCTCAAGCAATACACCCATCTCGGCCTTCCAAAGTGCTAGGTTTACAGGTGTGAGCCACCACTTTTGGCCTCCTGAAATTGAGTTTTTAACCCTTAAATGTACAAATATGTCCTTTAAGAATAAGTACATTTTGTTAAATTACATTTATCATATGCAAAAAAATTACATTATAAATGATACAATGATATTATTTAATAAAGAGTACACGTAAAAAAATTTCTCATCTGTCCTTGTAATGTTCTTTATAAAGGCTACAGCACTTGGTATTCCCAGGATGTCTCCCGTTCAAGTACTAACTAGGCCCAACCCTGCTAAGCTTCTGAGGTCAGATGAAATAGGCTATGTTCAAGGTGGTATGACCATAGACGTAATGTTCTTTTTAGATATTTTTTGCTTATAGCATCCAAAAATAATATAGGAGCATGTATTGAGTTTAACTGCCTTAGAAAATAAAGTATAATTTTTTTCACTCTTTTAAAATTTCAGATTAATATGATAAAATATGATTTTTTAATGAGAGTAATATTTCATTGCATGACTATTCCTAATTTATTTAATCATCTCCTTAGTGTGGATCATTTTGATTTTCTGTTCATAGCTACTATCAATGACCCTGTGATGAACACATGGACATATAAACCTTTGGGTGTATTTCTATTTTCCAAGTTTATCTCTTGCAGGTAGGAACTCTCCCTGTGGATCCTGCACCATGTGCTTGGGGTCACACGTTTCCCTATGAAAGATCTACGTGCCCTGCTAGTAGTCCCAAAGATTTTATTTACTCACACAGCCACGCTGAAGGGGAAGACACACTAGCTTTGAGACAAGAGGAAGAACACGTTTTCCCCTGCCATATAGGGTCTTTTTTTTTTTTTTTTTTTTTGAGACAGAGTGTCACTGCATTTCCCTGTGTAGAATACCATGGCATTATAGCTCCCAGCAACCTCAGGCTCTTGGGCTGAGACGATCCTCCTGCCTCAGCCTCTTGAGTAGCTGAGACTATAGGTGCCCACCATCACATTTGGCTAGTTTTTCTATTTTTAGTAGAGCTCAGGTCTTGTTCATGCTCAGGCTGATCTCCAACTCCTGAGTGCAAGGGATCCTCCTGCCTTGACCTCCCAGAGTGCTGGGATTACAGGCGTGAGCCACTGTGCCTGGCCGAGAGGAAATGAACTTTGGAATTAGACCATCTTTGGTTTGAGTGCTTGACTTCACCAGAAAGTAAGTAAGTGTTTTATTTTCACAAGTCATTTCAGTTCAGGACTATTCTGTGAGAACATTCAAAACCACTTAATGTGCAGGGCATGGGGACTTTTTGTTAGTTCTCCTTCCTTCCTTTGAAAACTCCATTTTATATTCTTCAGAAGAGAGACAGAAAAGCCCCAGGATACTTGTGTGGGATATGGAGGACGTAGGCACCCGAATCCTTGAAGTATTTCCAAATAAGGTGTTACTATTTTAGGGAGAAAAGTGTTTAACTTAAATTTCAGTTGGAGAAAAAGAAAACCTGTGTGGATTACTTTATTTTTTATGGAAGTCTTTCTGACCTCAAGCATCCCGTTACCCAAGTATATATTTAAAAATTTGGCTAATATAATACGTAGTAAATAAAAAAAATTATTTGGGAGCCCAAAGCAGGTGGATTGCTTGAAGTCAGGAGTTTGAGACCAGCCTGAGCAAGAGCAAGACTCCATCTCTAGTAAAAATAGAAAAGCTAGCTTGTGTTGTGGCAGGCGCCTGTAGTCCCAGCTACTTGGGAGGTTGAGACAGGAGGATCACTTGAGCTGTGAGTCAAGTGATCACCAGTTGCTGTGAGCTATGTTGTCATGCTAATCTACATAGGGCAATGCAGTGAGATGCTGTCTCAAATAAAAACATTTTTTACAAAAACTCTAAACCAACATTTAAAAAGTTATCATATGCTGGCACCTGTAATCCCAGCTACTCTGGAGGCTGAGGCAGGAGGATCACTTGAGCCCAGGAGTTTGAGGTTGTTGTGAGTTAGGTTAAGGTTATGGCATTCTAGCCTGGGACAACAATCATACATAAGAAAAAATATATTTTAAAAAAGTCCTTTTTTTTTTTGTTGCAGTTTTTGGCCAGGGCCAGGTTTGAATCCGCCACCTCTGGCATATGGGACCAGCACCCTACTCCTTGAGCCACATGTGCCACCCCCAAAATGAGAACTATTTTAAGGCAGTCATCTCACTTTCATTCTTGTTGTCCTGACATTCTCATACTTTGTCCCTGGGCTCCTAGGACACAATTTGAACTTTGCTAGTTATTAGATTTTCCAGGGCTTAAAGTACTGTCCACAGAGGAATAGGCCAAGGCAGCATTCTGTGGTCATCCTGCTTCGGTCAGTGCTGCTCACAGCTGAGGCTGATCCTGGCAGCCCCTGGGTGGGGCTTAGGGTGGTCACCACCAGCTGCAAACACTGCTATATGCCTAATAAAAAGCATGTTAGGAAATCACTGCATCCTCCCTCCTTACATGTACATGAGAGACAGGAGTCACTAACGGTTGCCAGAGATGTCCTATTACAACCTTTTATTTTTGTTTGTTTTTTGATACAGAGTCTCACTCTGTCACTCCCAGTACAGAGTACTGTGGCCTCAGCCTAGCTCACAGCAACCTCAAACTCCTGGGCTCAAGTGATCCTCCTGCCTCTGCCTCTCAAGTAGCTGAGACTATAGGCATATACCAGCATGTATGCCTAATTTTTCTATTTTTTGTAGAGACAGAGTCTCACTCTGGCTCAAGCTGGTCTTGAACTCCTGAACTTCAGGGATCATCTTTCTGAGGCCTCCCAGAGTGTTGAGATTGCAGGCATGAGCCACCTTGCCCAGGCTCACAGTCTAACAAATGTGTATGTGTGTGAGTGCGTATAGATTTTGCTTATACCTATTCACAGGCTTCAAAGAATTGTATTGGTTGATAAATTTTTTAATTAGGAAATAAGTCTAAAAATAGAGATTTCTAGCTTCTCTTGAAAAACAGATTTACACGACAATACTTCATTTATTTGTGACAAAAATTAGGTAGGGTCTTTCAAGTTATAGTTGAAGCAAGTTCACAGAATCTTCCCAAGTACTGTGTTCTCTCCCCCAGCTAATTCAATGTATTTTTTTTTTTTATTAACTCCCTGACCCTTGAGGGTATTTGGATAGATGATCTCTCCTTCAGCCTCTGAGGTAGTAGGAAAATTTATTGGAATGGATGCTTCTTATCTCCTTAGACTTGCAAGTGCTCCCTCCTTCCTTCCTTCCTTCCTTCCCTCCCTCCCTCCCTCCCTCCCTCCCTCCCTCCCTCCCTCCCTTCCTTCCTTCCTTCCTTCCTTCCTTCCTTCCTTCCTTCCTTCCTCTTTCCTTCTTTTCTTTCTCTTTCCCTCCTTCCCACCCTTCCTTTCTTTAGTAGAGACAGGGTCACACTCTTGCTCAGTCTGGTCTCAAACTCCTGAGTTCAGGCAGTCCTTCCACCTCCTAGAATTGCATTTCTTGAGGTGCTTGGTACAGATTCTAAAGTCACCCTCTACTTGACACTGAGAATTAAAGCTCCCTTTAGTCCTTAAAAAATAAAAGAACCTGCATTATCCCTTAGGTGATGTGGAAAAACAATCTAAACACATTTGAAAATGTCTGTGCATTCACATTTATTCTCCAGCAGAGAGTGTACACAAATACAGACACATGTGTTCCCTCCCTATGTCATATCCAGACTCAGAAGACAATTTGAGGTTCTTTGGAAGGCCTACTGACAACCTCCTTTGGTACATTTTGGCTTTGCTTAGAACAGAGCAAATGTTATGCATATAAAGGGAAGGATAATAAAAATAAAAATTTCCCAAGCCAATAAAGGCTTCATGCCTTTGTGGTAGTGGACAAGTATTTTAGCCATTAGGTTGTTCTACCCATCTCTTTGCAATGGGCTTTCCTCCATGAATTATGTGGTGAAAGCTATTAATTGATGTGGTTTAAAGTGCTTTAAATTATATCCAGTAGAACATCCATAGTTGACCACCACCCTACACCCCTGCACTGACCACCTCCCTAAGCTGATCCTATTTTCATAGACTGGACATGCACCACATGTATGCATCAGTCCAGCAGGCCTAGTTCCTTATGGTGACCACCTCTGTGTGTTGACCAGTTGGTTATAATCCCTCGGGTGGTCAATTTACAGAGGCTCTACTGTATTTTGTAACCTAATTTAGAGTGTAAATAGATGCAGTGAATGTTGGTTATAAATGCCACCTTTATGGCCCAATGTGTCTGTCCTTCTGGATTCAGTTGTGTGCATGTCTAGTTGGTTCATGCATAGCTGGAAATAGCAAGCTTCCTGTGGAACAAAGAATCCCGTCAAGCTGAGGACTTCTCTTGACTCCTTCAGTGACATTTAAATCATTTTCTTCTGTCATTTTCAGGACCATTCCTCTGAGGAAAGAAATGTGCTGAAATGCAGTGATCATAGTGATAATAATAAGAGCAAACACTTAGAGCTCTTTGCTCGGGACTGTTCTGAATGCTTAAACACATTAATTCACTTTATCCTCACGACAACCTAGTGAGATAGTTACTGTTATTATCTTCCATTTCTATGGGGAGGAAATGATGTACAGGGAGGTTGAGACCTTGGGCCATGTTCACAGCTCTAACAATTAATAGACACAGGATTGGGACCAGGTGGTCTGGCTCCAAGTCTGAGATTTTTATTCATCACTACAGTGGCAGCATCAAATGTATCTATCATATACTGAATGCACAAAGCTGCTCTTATTAGGTATTCAGGAGTTGGATGAATTTTTCCTTTTATTAGCTACTCTAGGAAGAGTCTGAGAGGAAGGATTTACTTGTCACCTGTGTGATGATGCTGTTAATATTCTGCTTCTAGAAATCAGATGCTGTTTTGTCCACCTCTCCCCACTCCCATTACCTTTATCTTTCACTTCGTGGAACATATTTTGGTTTTGCATTTATCTTCTCCCTGGAAGTTAGACCCTCTCGGGGCTGTCCCCTCGCTTCTTCCCTTCATGGCTAATGACCATTGTGTGGTGCTCAGGTGGCAACCTGGTGACATGTGTCGAGCAGCTGTGTGGCAGCTTCTTTCATGTGTGTGAAATCAAGGCAAAGAAAATACCTGTGGCCGGAAGTGTGTCCTATGCATACGGATTTACTTACTCAGAATATTATAATCTGTTAGATAATGTATCCCAGATAGACAATAGTTTCTTGAATTTATTAAACATCTCTTATATTGATTGATTGATTGATTGATTGATTTTTTTTGAAACAGAGGTTCACTCTGTCACCCTGGGTAGAGTGTAGTGGCATCATAGCTCACAGCAATTTCAAATTCTTGAGCTCAAGCACTACTCTTGCTTTAGCCTTCTAAGGAGCTGGGACAATAGGCTCCTGCCACAACACCTGGCTAGTTTTTTCTATTTTTAGTAGAGATGGAGTCCTCACCCTTGCTCAGGCTGGTCTCAAACTCCTGAGCTCAAGGGATCCACCCACCTTAGCTTCCCAGAGTGCTGGGATTATAGCCATTGAGCCACTGGTCTGGCTACTAAACATCTCCTAAAGGCCCAGGAACTGTGCTTAGTATTTACACTATGATGAGAAAGGTTAAAGAAGCTGCCCAGTGTCACTTGTCTGTCAAGTGGAAATGCTGAATACCTACTCAGTTTGCCAGAGTCTATTGTTTTGTATTATTCTTCAGTGAAAATTAGTTAGTTGAAGGAACCATTTCATTTGATAGAACGTCTGAATTTGAGGGAGGCTGTTGGACGTGAACTTGGAGAGAACAGTTAATTCTTTGGCTATTAGGGATAGAGAGAATCAGCTCACCTGTCAAGTGGGGAAAATTGCCATATACACATACACAATAGTTGACGTCATTAGGCAGCATCACTTTATTCCAGAAAGTACTGAAGATCAAGAAGAGCACAGAGCAAGGATGGGGACGTGGAAGAAATCCTGGGTTTAGTGCTGCTTACAGAAAATTGAAGGAGAAATGCCACACCTGCAGTGCATTTGAACCAAGATGATGACCAGTGGAACACTGAAAACTGAGGTGCTATTTTAATGGCATCAAATTAATTCATCATGAGAGAAGATACCTGGAAAAAGTAAGTTCTAAGAGAACAGAGACCTTCTCAAGGAGACCCCAAGGATACACCTGTGAGGTCCTCCCTGTGGTAACTCAGCCCTTAGGAATTTGTAGAAACTTAACTTTCTGGGACCTGGAAACCAATGTTTGCTTCTGTTCCTGTAAAAGCCTGAAGTTCTGTAAAAGCTGGAACTGCTTCTCGAGCTTTATTTAAACGGACCAATGACAAAAGTACAAGATCGCAGACTGCAGCCAGCTTTTTACAGAAGCTCCCATCCAGAAGGAGGCTTAAAGGACAGAAATTTAGCTAATTAGCTGATGGTTTGGAGCAGAGCCAAGAGAGAAGATTGAAGCTCGCACTTCAACCTTCCTGAGGCGAGCTGTGACCCCAAAAATACAACCAAAAGGTACAAAATCCACCACCAAGCGGACGGGAGTCCCCTCCCCCACAACAAGGGCTCGCAGTTTACTCCATGCAAACAAGTGAGTAGAGTTCAAACTTCCTCCCACTCTATTCCACGGGAGAGACCCCCTAAAAACTGGATCTCCTACCCCTGTGGGCATGCCACGGCACCCTCCGACCAGGCATAAAACTGTAAAACTGTATAAATCTGTATATATTCCCCACCAGCAACATCGAACTCCAAGGAGTCCCCACCCACCCACTCCGAGATCTGGAGGTTTATTACCTATGGAGTCCTGATTCTTGGGAATCTTCTTGAGAGAAGTGGAGGGGGAAAGGGCTGGTGCTGTTCTGTGCTGACTGTGGTGCAGGCATGAGGAGAGGAGAGTCAGCTCAGGGGACACCAGTGCAGAAGTGGTGGCATCCTGAGCGGCAGGCTGACGCCATTGACGCCATTCCAGCCCCATCCCTTTGGGCAAGCAGAGGTCCCAGACAGCAGCCACAGGCAGGGCGCACATAACTTTCTTGGGTGGAGTGGCAGCCCTCAGGGGGCTAATGCGGCTGAGACAAAGGCAGTGGGCAGGCAGAGGCTAGAATTGACACCTGAGTGTAAAGCTGAATGCAACCTCTGATTTACAGAGAAATGTAGCTGGACAGAAGCCTAATTTAAACAGGCAAGGCCCCCCTGCTGAACTCAGATTTCTGGCTGATTTTGCCAGGTAAACCCCAGGAACAGTGGCCTACTAGAGTGAATAGAGCCACAGACCTGGGGGATTATGAGTGACTGGGTACAAGGTGGGGAAGGAGGTATTAACCTTCCCAGACTAATCCATTTGCCAGGTAGGTCCCTTTGCCTTCGCAGAGCACTGGAGCAAGTTATATCTGAACTGCAAGCAGACCCCTCTTATCTAGCTCCCAGAGACATTTGAACTCTTCCACCTGAAACAGGTGTTGACTGGGTCAACTGATTTGGACCCCTCAAACCTGGTAGACCACCCAAGGACTATTCAAAGGGGCACCCTGGGTGTATGGTTGAGAGAAGGTTTGAACTATATAAAACTGTATATATTCCCCACCTGCAACATTGAACTCTGAGGAGTCCTCACCCACTCACTCTGAGGTTTGGAGGTACGGAGTCCAGATTCTTGGGCATCTCCTTGAGAGAAGTGGAGGGGAGGGGGCTGATGCTGTTCTGTGCTGACTGTGGTGAGGGCATGAGGAGAGGAGAATCAGCTCAGGGGATTCCAGGGCAGCAACGGTGGCATCCTGAGCGGCAGGCTGATGCTATTCCAGCCCCCCAACCCCTTGGGCAAGCAGAGGTTCTGGACAGCAGCCTCAGGTAGGGCGCACATAACTTTCTTGGGTGAAACACCAGCCCTCAGGGGGCTAATGTGCCTGAGACAAAGGCAGTAGGCAGGCAGAGGCTATAATTGACACTTGAGTGTAAAGCTGAATGCAACCTCTGATTTACAGAGAAATCTAGCTGGACAGAAGCCTAATTTAAACACGCAAGGCCCCCCTGCTGAACTCAGATTTCTGGCTGATTTTGCCAGGTAAACCCTGGGACCAGGGACCTACTGGAGTGAATAGCGTCATGGACCTGGGGAACCACGAGTGACTGGGTGTAAGGTGGGGAAAGAGGTATTAACCTTCCCAGACTAACCCAGTTGCCGAGTGGGTCCCTTTGCCCTCACGGAGCGGGGCGGGCCCCAAAACTCCTTGCTAGAATTGCACGCCCCACGGGCAGCAGGCTCCTGCTCTGGGAAGGCCCAGAACCGCTCGCTAGTGCCGCAGGCGTCCCGCAGGCAGAGGCGGAGGAATCCTCCATTCCAGGTAGACCCAAAACAGCTTGTGAGAGATACACACACCCCACGGGGGCCAGGGGAGGTGTTCCCAGCTCTAGGCTCCCAAGCTGGCTGGGCCTAGAACTGCTTGCTAGAGCCCTGCTTGCCCTGCAGGTGGTGGAGGGGTCTACCACTCTTGGAGGGCCCAGAACTGTTTGCTAGAGCCACATACGTCCCTCAGACAGAGGTGGAGGAGTCCACCGCTCCGGGATCCCACACTGGGAGGGCACAGATCGGCTAGCTAGCGCCGCACGCGTCCAACCAGCGACAGTGAAGGAGTCCCCCGCTTCCCCCCAGCTACTCTGGTGGGGCTGAACTAGGACTAATCTGGTCACTCGGGTACCCTGCGCTACCACTGCCAT
>CAUYQV010017698.1:0-17888 GCA_963574575.1 Galagoides demidoff
AGGAATAGAATAAAAAGTATCCAATGTACACACCCCTATTAAGAAATTAATTTGAACCTTTTATATGAAAGCTATAACCTAATAACAACCTAAGGATATGGGAAGTGGGGAGGGAGAGGGGAGGGGGGAATGGGTGGAGAGAGGAGGATTCAAGGGTTCACTTCTGTGGTTTATCTTACAAGGGTACAAGTGAATCTTTCTATGAGTAGAATATGAACGTTTTAACACAATAACTAAGAAAATGACATGAAGGCTACGTTAACCAGTTTGATGGAAGTGTTTCGGATTGTGGGTGTACACTGTACCCCAGAAGTGCATTAATGTACACAGTTACCATTCAATTAAAAAAAAAAATGTCTATAATGTGAATCTCAGTTCTTACTTTAGAGAAAATCATTCCCTGCTGCCAGAAGGCCCTTTCTCCCTCAGTTCCATAAGTTCAGTCTATAGATTACAAAGTTCCCCCCAAGGATATGCTTCAATGTAATTCCAACTGTCCGAGCTAAGTCCTGAATAATGTGTAGAGAAACTGAATTCAAAGGATAGCACACAGAAGATGTAGCAAAGTGACCTTTGACATTTCAACCCAACAACTAGCTTCCTTTGACCTCTCTCAACCATGTGAAATAAAGGTGTGTTTGTCCATTTTCCTGGTCAATAGGCAGGTAGCCATCACAGAAAACACACACTCACCCCACATACAGTGTACACACAATAATTTTCAGAGACAGTAGAGTCTAGGTCAAAGCTTCTTCCATGGTTTGGATATTTGTTCCCCCAAATGTTGTGTAAAAATGTTATTTCAATGTCAGAGGTCAGACCTAATGAAAGGTGTTTGGGTCATGGAGGCAGAATCCTTATGAATAGATAAATGCTCTCCCTGAGGGGTGGTGAATGAGTTCTTGCTCTATTAGTTACCATGAAAGCTGGTTGTTAAAAGTAGCATGGCACCTACCCTTCCTCTCCTGCTTCCTCCATCACCATGTGATCTCTGCACACACTCGCTTGTCTTTGCCTCCTGCCATGAGTAGAAGCAGTCTGAGGCCCTCTCCAGACACAGATGCTAGAGCCACACTTCTTGTAAAGCCTGCAGGTTTGTCAGCCAAATAAACCCCTTTTCTTTAAAAATTACTCAGTTTTGGGTATTCCTTTACAGCAGTAATAACAACCTTCTTAATGCCGCAATGTATTTTCATTGTTAAAAAGGGGTCATGACCCACAGGTTGAGAACTGCTGCCTTACAGTAACACAAAGGGACTAAGACAGCTTCACTACCAGGGGTGATTATGTTTACCAGTGAACACTGACAATGTGCAGAGACACTTTTGGTCATCACAACTGAGGTTAGGGGTTGCTGTTGGCATCCAGAGGTAGAGGCCAGGGATGTTGCTAAACAGTGCATAGTAAGCTACCAAAACAAAAAATCGTCAAGCCAAAATGTTATTAGTGATAAAGTTCAAAACCTTATCTAGATACATAATATAATTAACCCTCTGCAGAGTCCCTACACACAATGACACTATTTCATAGAAAGAGGAGGCATTCCTAGCATAGCCACACCAACCCTCTCCAAAGAAACCCTTTCTTCCATTCCAACCTCATTCTTGGCATCTCTGGCTCCATTTGTAGGGTAATGTGTGTGGTCTGCTTAGAGTTTCATAGCTGCTTCTCATGTAACTTCTCTCCAGTCCTGCTTTGGCCTAAGAATGCAGGTGTATCGGACACATTCACATTCTGATCCTTTATACACTCCAGGTGGCCACAAATAAATGTGTGCCCTCTCTAGAAGTGTTCAAGAGACCACAAGAGCATCTTCCAGGTAAAAGAGAAGGGAATTTTTCATGGCAGGCATATCTCATGGCGTACTCACTAAATCTTTGAACCAAAATATCCATGAACCAATGCTTTAGAAAACCAGTGGCAACAGGCACTGTGTTGTTAGTGGTACTAAAGTTCTGGTTGATTCTGACTGGGAGAATAAAGGCACTATCTTCTTCATCACTGCTCCTGCAGCATACAATGTTCCTATTCTGAAAAGAACTCCAGGATCTTGGGTCTGAGGTAGTAGCCATCTACACCAGTGAGTTTGGTCAAGGTTTGAAAGAACTCAAAAAAGGGTTATCTTGCCTGCCCTCTTGAGCAATGTCTCATGGGTATTAAATCACAAAAACTTTGAGAAGCAGCTTTGAAATCAACTCCATAGAAATCCAAAGGAAAGTTGGTGTTCCTTTGAGTATGGTATTCATGTGAAGAATGCAATCTCAAAGGTGTCCACACTAGTAGAATGGAAATTTTCTGTCAATTAGAAATCAGAGGAGCCTGTAGTTTAAGACTAGGCCTGTAGTACTTTCCTCAATTTCACTAGAAAACAGTTGAGGTTGGGGTATGTTTTGTATAGTTTCTGTGGAATTCAACAATGAAATTTTTTAAAAAACCCAATACTTTAATGGGTATTTATTCCTTCTTATATGAAGGAATAAATTCTACTTTCTCTGTTTATGGGGTGGGAAACCTGTTAACATGCTTCTGGCTGAATTACTTTGGACTTAAAACATCTGATGGCAATAAATTCCAGTTTCATCAGGTGACTCATAGGAAAGGCACTTTCCCCTTCTCTTCAGTTCCATTGGTTCTCGAGTGTGTATCATGATCACTGGGAAGGTTTCCCGAAAGCACAGATTGCTATGTTTCCACATAGTAGGTCAAGATTGTGCCCTGAGAATTTGCATTTCAGACACATTCTCAGAGGGCGCTGTTGCTACTTGTCTGGGATCACTCTTTGAACTATTATCCTGAACAGTACAAACAGATTAATTTTAAACTGAATATTATCCGTATGACTCTCCCTTTAGGGACTATTCATTGGATAAGGTTCATAATCTTAACCCAACTTTCAAAATTCTTTCAAATCTAACCCACATTCCACTACTCCTTCCTCAGCCAATTCACATTCACTTGAATGGCCACTCTCTGTTCCCTCCCTTTTACTCTTGTGCTTCCTCTTACTGGTGTCTTCTTCTGACACCCTTACCTGAGCCAAGTCCTACAAATGCTCTTAAAAACAGATTGAGCATCACTTTTTCCCTCCCAACCAGACACCCTCGTTTTGTCCCACCCCTTGCTCCACTTTCTCAGCAGTTTGCTCATGCCAACAGCAAAACTTTTCTTCTTTCAAAAAAATTGACAACCTGCAACGACACCTACTTTTTGAAGGACACTATGTTAGGCTGTGTGAAGTCTCCAGAGAAGTATATGTAAAAGAAAAAAGAAATTCTCTGCAATTGGCATGGTTCTTAAATTATTTAGGGATGCAAGAAATATTACATTTCTGTATTTTTACAGTTTTTTAAAATTAACTCTACCATTAAGCCTTCACAGAACTGGCTTGGTAAGAAAGTTAAGTGCAGTCATTTTAGAGCCCTCCCCTCCTCTTAGACCCCAGGAGGTTTGCAAGGTGGCTGCTAAGCAGAGGAAGGATCTCTGCTCGCTGGCTCTCAGATGCACTGATATCCTCATTCTCTAAGCCCAGAGATCCATGTGGATCTCTGTTTCCTTGAGAAGGGTTCTGACATATGGAAATCTCTGTTGAAATTGGAAATGTCATGGCCAGAGTCCTGACTCTGTTTCCTGTATGGCTTCCTCTGTATGTTAATATAACAGCCCCACTGTGGTTCAGGGGTCACTGTTGCTGTTGCAGCCCCTGAACAAAATCACTGTGTTCAAAAGGATATGGTGTTCTGATTGGCCAGGCCTGGTGTTCCTGCCTAGTCCTGGAGCCAGGGTTGGAGGTAGTCCTGCACAAGCTACGTGGATGATGATGGTGTGGTTCTCCAAAAGGAAGAGATGGGTTGTATTATCAGGAGAAGAGAATTAAGTCAAAAGCAACTATACATAGCCACAGCAGCATGCAGGAACTCACTGATCAACTTACAATGGCTCAGCAAGCAAAATGATCATAGGGCAAAACCAGCCTCCTCTCGGTATAGCACATAAAACCAAAACTCAGACAGCTTGAGAGAACAGTCCTTTACTCAGGAAGTTAGGAGGAGAGTGGTCTAACGGGTTTTTGTTGTTGTTTTGGCTTGCTTTTTGATGCTCTCCAGCTATTCTAGGGCCTTCACTATTAGGGTTCTGACTGAGCCTATCCTGCTGAGACAAGATCCAAAATTCAGAGCAAGTTTAGTTTTCCTCTGCACAGTCCTGCTGGGTCCATTGGAAGGAGCAGATAGATTAGAAAGTTAATTACCACTACTATGTAATATTTCCATATAAATCCTTAAATATTCTTCTTCCCCCCAAATGTAGCAACTACAAATAATGAATACAGGGATGGGTATTTCAGATGCTATTGGCTGAAGATACTACTTCAAAGCAGACAGTACATTCAGTCAGTACTGTACACTGGCCATCCATTTATCCTGAGCACAGCATCTACTCTTGTCAAGAAAGATCCTGGCATTTTGAGCAGAAGGATATAATGTAGAAAAACATTCATGAAGCATGATCATGTAAATAGTTTATAAAACAATATGTATTATATGATCTCATTTATGTGAATAAACACGAATATAAACACAGAAAAAGGAATATTTAGAAACCTATTAAAATGTATTTATATTTGAGATCGTGGTTGATTTTTGTTATGCTTTTTTTTAAAGGAAACTTTATAATAAGCACATATTCCCAATAAACTCTACGCATGTATTCTTCAATTTTAAGATACCATTGATTATTAGAGCAGCAGAGAATTAACAGCACTTCAGTTTTTTTTAATCACTATTTTTTATTACCATTTTAGAAGTTTTAACCAAGTGTCTGACTTATTCTTAGAGGGAAATAATAAAAACTTTGGCAGATTTTTTTTAATCAGAGAGAGAAGGAATAATATGAGATCATATTTTGGTTACAAGTTAATGATCATATTCGACACAATGTGGATGTGTCAACATTTGTAAATGTCCACATTAAAATGGACACCTGCCATGAAAAACAAACACAAATCACTTGCCAAAGTTGTAAATTCACAGACATTGAAATAAATAAGCAAAAGTGAGGATATTTTTAACACTGAAGTCTCTTGACAATGTTCATAGACCAACCTAAATGCCAAGTACCAATAATGCAGAAAGAAATGACATCATCAGCTCATTTTTACCTCACTTCATAATGTGGCTGTCTGGGGTTGCCCGTGGGTACTACAGAGACTAACGACAAGTCACTGTTAGCAGCCAAGATCATCAATGAGGAATCTCAAAGTTCACTTTAATCTGTTTCAGAAATAGTGTCGTATGTACAGACACCCCAAATTTTTAAGTCTGATGGAGGGGGCTGTGATTTGTTTCTCAGAAGCAGACCTGAGATATAACATTTGGGCAGTTCAAGCAACCCTAGCAGGTAAATGATAAAGCAAGAGTGGAAGGAGACATTGTCAGTAGAAGGTGATTATTGGGGCACCTGTCACATGGGCTACTAGAGATTAATTCCATAGATAAACTTTTGGGGAGTGGAAGACAGCACAAACCTTGGAATTATCCTTTCCAAGACATAAGAGAGCTGGGGTATTTTTTGTGCATATACTCCAGAGAGTTGTTGGTAGGGAACCATTCCTGATGATTGTTAATTACCTGCATTTCTGGCCTGATTCTCATGCTTCCAGACAGAGAAATCTGTGATTCTGAGAAAATAAGCCTCATGCACAAACAAGCAGACTCTGACTGTGAATGTCAGTCAGCATGAGCACACTGTCAAGTTCAAGGGAGATGGCTGAAGTACAGACATAGTCTGCCTGGCTGAGTCCACAAAGTCGGCCCATTCACCTTCAGTCACACAACATAGCAGCTTTCCTTCCCTCCATTTGTGAACATTTCTTCATTTCTTATAGCATTAATCTCTGTTTTCCATCTGCTTAATCCAAATGGTATCATCATTACTCATTTTCTGTGTTGCCGTTATTATCATTAGTTGCCTGGTAGCCACTGCTGGCAATAACAATTCCAAATGTCTTTACAGCAAGTCCAGACACATTTGGATGGTACATTCTATTCTGGCATTTTCAAAATGAGTTGCTCCACCATTAATTCCTGGTTGTGCTACAAAAATTTAAAGTTTATTCACATAACGACTTTCCTCTGAAACTGCTACTTTGAGTGTCAAAATCTACATTGTTAGGGAGCTGGGACTCCAAACTTGCATCCTAAGTAGTCCTATGTTTTCATCAAAACACAGTATTTGAGCATTTGCACTGGAATGTTTATTGCAGCCCAATTCATAATTGCCAAGGTGTGGAAGCAACCCAAGTGTCCATCAACACATGAATGGATTAATAAACTGTGGTATATGCATACCATGGAATACAATTCAGCCATAAAAAAGATAGTGACTTTACATCTTTTGTATTTACCTGGATGGAGTTGAAACACCCTCTTGTTAGTGAAATGTCACCAGAATGGAAATGCAAGTATCCAATGTGTTCAATACTAATATGAAACCAATGGAAAACTAACTATATGTGCACAAGAGAGAAAAACACGAGTATATTCAACTGGGGGTAGGTGGGGGAGAAGGGAAAGAGGAAAGAGGAAGAGAGAGGGCGAATGGTTAGCTTTCACCTAATGGGTACAATGTAAGGGTATACAGCACACTCCTGGATAAAGGGCTCAAGCTCAACTTGAACTTTACCTAACAAATGCAGAACAAATGTAACGTAATTATTTGTACCCTCATATTAATCTGAAATTTGCTTTAAAACACACACACACATACATTGGCCATTTCAGGCAGAGAGGACAAAAGCCAACTTATTTTCCCTTTGGGAAATATTGATTCACCACCACCACCTTGCTGCTGCCCCAGACCCAAATTCCCTTGACCATCAAAACTGCTTTCTATTACTACACGTACACACTCATCTGGATTTCAGAAATGCTATAATATGGCAAGAAATGTTCCTACCAAAATAAAAAGTGTAAAAAAATCAGAGAACCCTATGAATACCATAGAACAGAAGTTTCTTAAGAGAATTATCTTCATCTGAGAAAATTCTTTGATAGGTCTGGATGAAATAGGAGGATTGGTGCTGGTCAAAGTGTGGCCAGATAAGAAGACCACAGCAGTGGCATGGGGGTGGGGTTGCTTTGCATAACAATAGATGAAATTTGAACTCCTGAACATGCAGAAGGGAAGTGCTAAGAAGAAAAGCTGAGAGGAGTGGGAAAGGAGTGAAACAGATGAAGAGGGGGGAGGACTGTATGTGGCCAGGAAAATTCTGCTGTGAATGAATGATGCCTACTTATGCCTTGAGAAGTTTATGTCATTGAAAAGCGAATCTCCACTCTGTGTTCTAAATGATGCTGTCTTTCTCAGTTCAAGAAAGTCTATTATTCTTATAAATAGATTGAGTGCGTTAGTATTTTTTTTTTTTGAGAGAGAGAGAGAAAGAAAAGAAAGAAACTGGGATTCAAGTAAAAATGGATGAGGAAATGAACAGAAATCTGGTTCATGTACCTGGGGAGCTGTGGTGGCCCTGAAAATAAAAAAACTCCATCCTAGGAACTGTTTGGCGTGATGCACTGAGGACGCTGCATCTACAACCGGGGAATTGGAAGGGGTTTGAGCCAACTACCTGAGTGCCAAGGTTTAATTAACCTTCGACTGAAATTTGACATATACATATGTATGAGTGTATGCTACTTACCAGTCATCTTACAATGCATGGAAAACTTATTTTTTGAAGAAACTTCTGAGAAAAAACATATCCTATACTTACAGCATTAAAAATAAATACCTAATTATCTACTCATATACAGTAAGGCCCACATTCTTGTCACTTTTCTTAAATCACCACCTTTGGCTTTTATTATTTAGTGTGAAGTGAATCCATTTGTTAATCGATAACATTGAGGAAATGCTGGATGAGGGGAGGAAGAGAGAAGGGAGATGGCAGGTGGCCTGTTTTAATTTTTGAAATTATTATTTCTTTTCTTGTATAAAAGACATTGATTCTTGTAAAAACTGAAGATGCCATGACCTTGTGAGCAAAGACTGTAGACAGAAACCGAGATATCAATTCTTGTGAACATATTGCATTTCTTACAGGTAAAATGTATCTGTTTCATCTTACGATAAAATATGAGTATTACAATAATAGATTTAATAGCTTATATATGAAACTACATTATGCATAGGTATTAAATATCTCATTTATTAAACCTTATTAATAGTCCATTAGGTTTTCAAAATTAAGTGGATTATCTATGCTAAAGACTTACTCTTGTGTTAATGGGGTCAGGGCATATTACTGGTGTGTGTTTTATGATATCATTTATATTAATTAATTAAATGTATATATTTTTATAAACATATACTGCCAATAAATAAGTAATGAAAAATTTCTGGCATGATTGAGTGACACATTTTTAACATTAGTTGACTTAATGTGGTGACCTTCTGGATGGTAATTCTACACAGAGCCAGGCTCTTGTTTAATAAGTGCTCAGTGTTTAATAAATAATATAATTATGAATAAATAAATAGCAATTTTTAAAATTCTTGACATTGAATAAATATTTGCTGGATAATTCAAGAAATAAGGCATGCATTAATGTTTTGAATTTTTCAGCAAGGTATAAAGCTAAGGGATAATTATAATGTAGCCAGGACTGAATAACTCCAAGAGGACAGCCAAGAGAATCCCTAAATGGTCACACTCTCTTGACAAGAAAGAGTTAATCAATTATGCCCTGTTAGAGGTACACATCCTGATCTGGAAAACCCTAAGGATCTCTCAAGTTTCATGGATCAGGATTGAAGGCAGAGTAACTGACTGTTTTTAATATTTAAATGTCTATTATTTAAATGTTATAGTTTATAGATAATGATGTTCATCATATAAAATTTTACAAATTGGCACAAGCAGAAGGAATAAAATTAAAACCTCCCATAATCACACTATTTAAAGGTAACTGATATAAAGATTTTGGTATATCTCTACAGGAGTATATGTACATGCATACAAATATGAAAAAGAGACAGAGGAAAAATGAGATATTTGTGTGTATTCTCATATCATGCTTTTCTTATACACATCAGATCATATCAGGTATATCATTGTAAACTTTAATTTTGCATCTAATATCTCATGAGCATTTTTCCTTATCTCCACATTTATTCCTACCACATTGTTAATGGCCACTCTACATGGATGTATCTCATTATCATGTTTTACTTAGCCAACTCTTTTTAATGGGTATTTAGTTTACTTCTCTTATTTCTTGCTATTAGCAGCAATACACAATGAGAACCAAGTTCTTGAATTCATCCTAGAAAAAGGTTGTATAACTCTTTGCTGAATCTCACTATGGTCACCTTCAAAGTACTCCCTTTGGGAAGCTATGCTCCACCAAGAGTGCTTAGTTCACCCTTCAAAGCGATTTTGGAACAATCTTCCAAAATCTATCAGAGCTGTGGTCAAATAAAAGTATGACGGTTAAGTTTGCAAACTTGCCACCCTGCACTTACATTGGCAGCACTGTACAAACAACTCAGTAAATTTTCATAAACTTCATATATCAGTGTCTTTCTCACGATGTGTGGTGGTGTCTTGCTCAGTGGCATTCATCATAGTTGTTGCATGCTTTTATGTACGGTGTAATGACAATTGTAATTTTCATTCCAGAAAAAGACTTCCAAAATTGCTTTGAAAAGTGGCATTATTGCATATTTTCCCAAAGGAAGTACTTTGAAAGTGACTACAGTGATATTTAGCAATAAGGTATGTAGCACTTTTTCTAGAATGAGTTACCAAACTTAATTGTCAGACTCATAAACTAAAAACCTTGCCTAGCCATCTGGGCCTTGGATTAGCTATTTGACTTTCAGATTCCTTCTTTGTATATATTTCTGTTCTTGGACAATCACATTGCCTGGCACTACTGGCAAACGGGGAATCCAACAGACCTCCTGGCAGATGGTCTTCTATGTTTCCACACATGGGGTCAACTGATATTTGACAAAACTGAATGGCCAATTAAATCCAGAATTAGACTGGCTTTCTCCTCTCATCTATTTGATTTGCTACACGTATTAAATTCATCTAGTTTAAACTTTCATTTCATGTATTTTAAGCAGTTCTTGCATCATTTATATCTCTCCTCTTGTCTTTCTCTACATAGGAATCCTATAAATTGAAATAGATATATAATATACATTAATACTAATTATAGATATATTCAATTGTAAGTATATTGAATATACAACATATTACATTGTAAATGTATTGAATATATACATATTCAATATAAACTGTAAGTAGATTTAATTACAAATATGTTATTTCAATTTTGAAAGTTCATGAACATTCTCCATCATTTATAGAGCCAGTCATTTTCATATGTAATCTCTAGCATCTTTCCCAAGGCCACATGGTAACAGTGGCAGAGCAAAAAATAGAACTCAAGATTTCTAGTTTGTTTTGTTTTCAAAAATAATATTACTTGTACTGCTATAAAAAGAGGTGATAATAATATTGTACTTAGTTTCAGAAATAAGCTCAGTTTTTATTCCAGTAGGTAAAAGTACTTAAGTAACATATAAGACCTTATTTACTTGCAAATCACCTTTGATGTCTGTTGTATGTGTGTAAATCCCCTTTGTAGGAGGAAAAAGAAATTAAACATAAAAGCCTTTGCAGTCAAACACAGCAAGACTTTGCGTTTCACATTAGTTCACACCCATCTTTACTCTGAGATGATTCCTGAGGCAACAGTTAAGTATGTAGACCTAGAGACAACCTTGGTGCCAAGAGGGATTAAAAAATTTGTGAATCACTTCTTGTATTCTGATGGGTGACAAAGATTTTGGGGTTTATACTCAGTGGTTAAATGGAATCCCCTGGTGGGAGGTGGGAGTGGCTGGTGTTTTGTACTCTTCCATTCCTCTTTTAAAAAAACTGCATAGATCTGGGATGAGATCACCTCATTAATTTCTCTAATTAAAAATATACTAGACCTTCTTATTACCTTTTTCTATTTTTTACTTTTTAGTACCAATTAATAGATTTCAACAGTGTCTGGGACACAGAAGGTATTCAATAAACATTTTTTTTTTTTATTGAAAGATGTATAAACAAATGAATTTGTTGATCACCAAGTATGTGTCATAGTTTGTTTTAGGCACTGAGAATATAGCAGTGAAACAAACAAAAAATATGAATCCTTGTTATTAATCTTACATTTTAGTAAAGAAAAATGAGACAATAAATGAAAAACAAAATATATAGGTTGTGAAACTTCGATAAGAGCTTTGTAGAAAAGGAGTTCTAGGAGAATGATGTATATTTGGAGGGCTAGGGGTGATGTTGGAATTTTAAAATGCAGTTGTAAGGAAAGGTACACTTGCCCCTACCATTTGAAGGACTTGGAGTAAAAATACCAGTGAGGCCCACATAACATATATCTAAATATTTTACAATTAGAAACTGAAATAACAAATTGTTAATTGAAATACATTTCATCCTCTTATCTTTATTACAAACTTGAAAATTATGGTCCTTTAGCTTTTAAAGGACAAGTAATACTAAACATTACTGAATTTAATTATCAGTGTGTATTTCTGGCTTTTGTGTTATGGTACCAGCCAAGTTTAAGTGAACAACCAAATAAAGACATATATAACTCATAACATTTTATATCTTTACTTCATAAAATGTATCCTATCTTTATTTCAGGAAAATCTCTACATAAATAATAAAAATTTTGACATAATTTTGTTCTATTCACTTAAAGAATAAAAAAGTAATTGTATTACAAGTAAACAAATATGATAATTTTTTATCATGAGTAAATTAAAATCAATGTAAAAACTTAAGAAATAAATTATTTTACATATAAGAAGATATTTCATTGTAAAATGTTTAAAATTGCACACTAAGTTATAAAGCAAAATATAATTAATATTAATAATTTATGCTAAAATTTATTTAATGCTAACATTTTTAAATGTTATTGAAAATACACCTAAATCTCTTAATATAATTTAAAAAAAAATAAAATTGTCTATAATTCTAGCTTATAACATCTGTCTAGTTTTCAATGAAAAAGTTTGTACATTTCATATGTGTTTCATCTGGATTTATATACAAACTGATTTTAGAATAATACAAATTCTTTAGTATTACAAATTATTTGTCAATTACTAAGGACAAATATATGCTAATTCATGAGTATCCCTAGGACCATATATTGGAACATAAAAAGACACAAGGAACTGGATTCTCAACATTATTATTTGAGATATTATTTATTAAGGTATTTCATCAGGCAAAATATTATTGCTTTCTTGTTATCCAAAAGGACGGGCTCAGGAAGATGATTAAATTATCTCTTTTCTTCTCTGATATATTAATATCACTCTACTCTAAAACTACTACTCAGAGCAACATATATTTATTATCTTTGTTTCTGTGGGGGCAGTAATGTGGGTGTGTCTTAGCTGGTGTCTTTAGTTCAAGGTGTCTCCCAACTCTTCCACGACAAAGGTACTAGACAGGATAAACTATCTCAAGGGTCAATTTCTAGTAAGCCATTCTTCCACTGGAATAGCTATCTCAAACATACTCAACTATGTCAGCAACCATATAAATGCTTTGCTAGACTTTGTCTTAGCGGGAAACTGAAAATACCCATGACTACTCCAGGAACATTTGATATATGGGACATTATGAGAGAAGGCATGTGGAAGTAGAAAAAGAGGGTGGTCTACCTCCAGGTACAATATAGTACTTCTGAAATGTTACATAAACATGACAATGAAGACATAGGTAGAGTGTCTATCATGGTATTAGAAAAATCTTTAAGCTTCATTAGTTTCTCTATAAACCCACCTCTCCTCTTGATAAAAATAAGTCAAGAGGAAAAAAAAATCCCACATGAACAATTTGTTGTGGTACACAGCAAATCTGCTAATTTGCAGAATTCAATACATATCAAAGGTGTTCAGTATTTAAAATGTAGTCACTATCTGACTTCCTCTTTGCTGAGAGAAAGAATAGGAGTATAGATTGGCTTAGTTTTCTAGTCCCCTCTAGTCTCCAGAACTTTGTGATTCTCTTTGTAAAATAGGCTGATGAAGACTAAAATTTATACCTCAGACCTGAATTCCACTGTCAGGAATTCAGAATTCCACTGACAGATCATTTCCACTGTCAAAAGAGCATTGATAGTGAAAAGGAAGAAGGCTGCAGTGCTGATATCCAAGAATGATGGTGCTGGTGGCTATAGGAGGGAGTTCCTGGGATGGGAAAGCCTCACCCAGACTGGGGCCTCTAAACCAGGGAAAGGTATGCATTGAAAATGAGTTTGGCTAGATCATGGAAGAAGCCCAAATGCCCATTGACCCATGAATGGATCAATAAATTGTGGTACATGTACATTATGGAATACTATGCAGCCCTAAAGAAAGATGGAGACTTTACCTCCTTCATGTTAATATGGAGGGAATTGGAAAATGTTCTTAGCAAAGTATCTCAAGAATGGAAGAAAAAGTATCCAGTGTACACAGCCCTACTTTGAAACTAATTCATAGCTTTTATAGGAATGTCATAACCTAATTACAGCCTTAGAATATGGGAAGGGGGGGAGGGGGAGCTTAGGCAGGTGGATGGGGGAGGGAGGGTGATTGGTGGGGTCACCTCTATAGTTTATCTTACAAGGGTACAAGTGAATCTTTCTAAAAGCAGAGTATGAAAGTTTTAATTCAATAACTAAGAAAAGGACATAAAGGTTTTGTTAACCAGTTTGATGAGAGTATTTCAAAATGTATATGAAAACAGCACACTGTACCCCATGATTGCATTAATGTACACAGTTATGCTATAAGAAATAAAAAAAATAGAAAATGAGTTTGGATTTAGTTTCATCTGTGATGCTTACAGGTGCCTGATTTTATTATTTGTCCCTGTTTAACATAGACATATTCACTATCCATTTAATGGATCATTTTCACTAAGATGGTACCATGCCCTGAAAATGATGCCTTACCTCAAGAGACCAAAAATTCAGCAATGACATCTGCCATTTTTTAATTAATTAGAAAGCTCTTAATAAAACCCAGAAGAGTGAATATCCCATCTGAGCATAATTACATTATGTCTGCAGAAGGGCCTGTATTTAGTAGTTCTGGACTTCCTGTTTCTCCATATGTCACAAAAACATAGACCATGTGAGCCTGTCACAAATCAAATCCATGTTGGGTTACGGAAACTAAACCTAAAGACAGGCTTTGAAATTTAATTTTGCAACACTCAGTAAAGAATTTTTTTCTGTTTGCTAAAGTGAAAACATTTCCATGGCAATTAATTACATGTAGGTCAAGGAATTATTTCAATATTTTGTAACGTGATTGTTTTTTACTAAGTCTCAGGTTAGCCTAAACTTTGGTGACTTCATGTGCAGAACTTTCTGGAACAGTCCTGGGTTCAGATTTACTGTTTTATTTCTGACCACTTAGAGAGGGTCATATTTTCACATCATCCAAGTTTTTGGTTTAGAAAATATGAACATACCAAAAATCAAACCAAGAAGAATATGTAGGTTACTTTATGGTATCATTTCTTTACTTGCTAAAGCTGCAGAGATGGAAGATAGAGAGTTGACATAAATATTACAAACTGATGGGCAGATTTAATCTCTCTCTGTCTGTGATATAGGCTTTCTTGTTAACAGGAAATTTGCGAAGAGTCTTTAAGTCAGCTTTTGACTAATTCATCATTGGTCGAGCAGATGTATGAGTAACATTCAATACAGGTTGATTTCTACTGTTACTTTTACTGGCAAACAATGGCCAACTGCCAAAGCATGCTCAACCCACACAGCTGTTTTCAATGATTCATTTCCCTTGATTTCCCAGCTGACCTATTCAGAAGGAGAACTGCAGTTTTAAAACCTCAGTTGCTAGCCTCATTGCTGGAAGGAGCCCTCCCCTTCAATTGTGGGAGCATTTTAAAGGCTAAAGTGAGAGGCAGCTGTTCTCACATGCAAAGTTGTTTCCATGACCAGAGTGTAAGCAGGCAACAAAAAAAAAAAGGTTGAGAAAAAACTATGAAATGAAATGTTGATTTTATGGTGAGGTGCTCACCATGGCTCTGATTCATAACATGCCGACCTCTCCAACTTTCTCTCAGACCAGGTCCTGACTTCAGTCCAAGATTCCAGCCACTCTGGTAGTTTCCAAAGTACAGAAAGTTCTTTCACCCATTGGTAACTCTGCTATTCCCACTTGTTAGAATGTACTTCCTTCTTCTTTATTTGAGAAACTCCTGTTACATCCACGGTATAACCCATGTATTACAGTCTATAGAAGTTTCTTCTGAACCCTCCAAGATATGGTAGATCATGCATTATTAAAGGACCAGTGTTGCTCACAGTGGGATGAAAATTGGCACCTGGAAGGTGAAAAAACTCTTACTTTTTATGTATAAAGCACTTATGTACACATATAGAGTACCTAATATATATATACAATATGTTTGACATAGTTAAATTTTACTTTGGGAGGGAATGATTAAAAACAAATATTTCAAAAGGTATTAGTGAGCAAAAGATTGAAAAACTCTGGGTCATGAATATACTATTCAGCTTGTTGTTTTAAATCACTGATTTTGGAAGATTTGCTGTTCAGCATTATTATAGCAAAGCTGACTGATACCCCCTTTTCAAAGGCCTTTCTCTTCTCACTTCACTCACCAGTCTCAGTTTTCTGAGGCCCAGGACACTCTCGTGTGGTCCATTGGCTCCAGAGGGCCCGGCCTAGTGCCTGAATATAGCAGATACTTGGGAAATGTTTGCTCAATGGCTTTGACAGGATCATGACTTACTGAAGACTTTTACATTCATTGTTTTCTGTAAAAGAGCTTCCATCCCTTTCAACACTTTTGCTTTTGCAATTTAGTGAGATGGGGTTTTCATGAACTTTTACTCCATCTGCAACAGCTAAAGAGGTGGTGACTCAAAGCTGAACTTACAATGTAGATGTGTGCTGTTCAGAGAGCCAAGGGGATGCTTTGGCTCTGTCTCTATGAGGCTGTGTGACATGCTGAATTTTCAAAAGTCACGGTGCCCTTACAGGGTACCCATGTCTCCGTCAAGCACACACGTCATTGCATCATCAGCTAGAAGTGCTGGGCAGCAATTTGCAAGTTGCAGCCACACTGCCAGCTTTTGATAGTAGCACAAATCCTTAGAACAGCTTTAAATTACCAGAAAAGTCAATATTGGAAAACTCTTCTTAGAATGATTTATACATTCTATGGTTTGAATGTTAGTGTCCCCAGTAAAATTTATGATGAAGCTTAATCATCAATACTTAGAGGTGGGCCTTTAGGAAGAGATTAATTCATAGGGCTCCCACTCTTGAGTAGTGTTAAAGCCTCATAAATGAGGCTTCACACAGCACGCAGTACTTTCCGCCATGTGAGGGTATGGTATTCATTCCATCCGTCCAGAGGATGTAGCAACAAGGTCATCTTAAAGCAGCCTTTGCCAGACACCAAATCTGCTGGTGCCTTGATCATGGACTTTCTAGCCCCCAGAACTGTAAGAATTCAACTTTTGTTATTTGTAAATTATCCATTCTTACTGTTATAGCGGCACAACCAAGATAGGATATATCATTCTTTCACTTTATATATCGCTCATTCTTTCATTTTATATATATCTCTTCCATCAGCATCTCATAGTATAATGATGAGGAAGAAGATAGTGATGAAGGAGAGCTAACTCTTACTGGGGACATCTATGTTCTCGCCATTTTGCTAAGTGTTTTCTATGGATAGCGTCATTTCACTCTCCTAATAATCCTAGCATAGAGATATTATTATTTTCCCAGTTTACAAGTGAGGAAAGTAATGATAGATGCAATTAAATGATTAGCAGAAGGACTCACGGCCGAAAGTGGGAAAGTTAAAATTCAAGCCCAGGAAAATCTGACTCCAGAGACTAACCTTTTAAAGGACTATGTCAATTTATAAAAAGACGTTTCAAAATCCCCCTAAATAAAATGCTTCATTCTAAAGCATCCAAATGATGATTATGATGGCTGTTAATAAGATTAAAGACATAGGCCATTTCAACATGTAAAGCAAGATGAAATTTTGCCTTGGGATAAGCACATGACATTCTAGCTATAGGTCAATATATAGAAAAATTAACTGTCCCAAAACAGTAAGAAGCTGAAAAGGAGAGTCCATGAAAACGATTGAGATGGGTTGGAGAATCTGCATAAGCGAACATGTTGTTAGGTGTTGTTAGTTATTGGTAGAAAAGCATGAGACCGTGGGGCGTGGGGGTGGCAGAGTTGGTGAATGGAAGGAGAGAGAGGCAGGAGAGAAAGAGGGTGAGAGAGCGAGAGACAGAGACATGAAAAGATTCAAATGTAAAATTCTAGGTCTTTACTTTTAAGAATCCCCAAGCCCCCAACTCCCATTCCAACTGCTAGCATGGATTAATTTTTTTCACAGCTGTTGGTATTACAATAGGACAGTAGTGATTTTTTTTTTTAATGCTAAATTGGAAAGTGACTGCATTCCTCAGAAAGAGTGAAATTAAAACAGACCTTTTCCGTTTCTAGGAGGCATTGCATTTTCCAAGTGGCAACATTTCGTTTAGTCCTTTTGAAAGATTCGGCCACAATTTGTAGCCTTTCATAGCAAGATGGAAGGAGTGGTATTTCTTAAGAGAAATTTATTTTATATTAAAATCAGGGCACTAAAACAAAGGGGAAGGGAACCAAAAGTAAATGTTAACTCTTTTAGCTTAAAAAATTTCTATCAGATGCAATTTTAGATTTCATTCTTATCCTGAAAATTCTATTTTTCCCAAGAAGGCCTTCTATAAGCA